>JAAGEH010000022.1:5896212-5940220 GCA_011751065.1 Lasiurus cinereus
GAGGAGGAGGAGGAGGAGGAGGAGGAGGAGGAGGAGGAGGAGGAGGAAGTCCTAGTATATCCCATTCCCTTTCTCTCCTTTGAAAAGGGGAAGAAAGAGGGATGTGCGATACTGGGTCCCCCCGTGCTTTCTCCCTTATGTCATCTGATGGGGCACAGACATGCTGGAGTGCTTACCCGGCGTGTAAACACCCAGCAAACATGCCTGGAAGCGCCCGGCCTGACGCCGAACAGCCATCCATGCTCGTGGTCCTCAATCCTCCCCCCCACCCCTGTAGCATCGGAATGCCTCTGCGCTTAGGTCAGGAGCCTCTGGCTGCCGCTGGATCGGCTTGCGAGGACCTGGGTTGAGGTTAGAAGCACTCGGCGGGCAAACATGTGGTGAACATTATTCCGGGGTGCGTGGACTTTGAAGCGCCTCCCAGGTACATGCGGGATTCCGTGCGCCGGGATGAATCGGGCTCCAGGTACTCCATCTTATTGCCAATCTTTTTTCTACAAGAAAAAGGTTGGTAGCCTCCCTGCGTGCGCACATCTGTGTTTGATAATATGGAAGAATGTCTTTGATTAGACTTGCAGAGTAATCATTCAAAGGCAACTTTCTCCTCTGCTTTTGCTGCATCTCATAAAGTTAGGAGGGGGGGCTGCGCATTAGCGATACAGTTGATTGCACTGAAATAACATTGACTTTATGAGAGGGTAATCTTGTTCCAAATATGACGCCCCTCCCCTCCCAGAGTGCTGCTATTTTTGTGTCAGGCTGCCTTCCATCACCGTTTTTAGAAGCACTTCTCGAAATGCGATTTTTTTTTTGTGCTGATTTCCCTTTATTGTATTTGTATTACTTTTAATCATGTTTTTATGGAATCGTCATAGCCTAGCTAGTGGTCGGCAAACTCATTAGTCCACAGAGCCAAATATCAACAGTACGACGATTAAAATTTCCTTTGAGAGCCAAATTTTTTAAACTTTTCTTCTAACGCCACTTCTTCAAAAGAGACTCACTCCAGGCCGTGGTATTTTGTGGAAGAGCCACACTCAAGGGGCCAAAGAGCCGCATGTGACTCTTGAGTCTTGATTTGCCTACCACTGGCCTAACGCAACATCACAAGTGGCCCTTTTCATCTCTCATTTTTTTCTTTTCTGTAACCCAAATGGTATTAAAAGAAAAAGGGTCTTTGGATTGTCCCAAAAATACGTGTTTATATTTTCTCACAATCTTTTTAATATTTCTATGAATCAAAAATCTCTGACCTTGTGTTAAACCATGTATACTAATCTCTTAACCATGGTTTCAGAAATGATTTGTCTCTAGGAATATTCTTGCCCTTTTTCTTTTAAAATTATTTATACAGTGAATGACTTTAATGTTTTCGGAGAAACTATTTAACACCTTTTGGCAGTTAGCATTGATTAAGTTTTACTAGTTGTACATCAAATGAATGCTAAGAACACCTCTTTTATCCATATTCTTGGTTCACCTCCCTGCTTTTCTCTTCAACTTAAGTCAGATTTTTCTGTTTGTTATTTTTCAAAAGGTTAATATTACTTTCTGGGATAAAATATAGCATTAGATTGGGAACAGTGCTGTTGGTGTTTGGATAATGGTTATTCAGCAACGATTCTCTCCTTTCTCACTTTGTTCTCTCCCATCCACTCACCCCCAACTATAGTGGGAAAACCTTCAACATCAGTGTTTTGATGAGATCTTTCCTTGGAGAAGTTGCATCCGTGACTAATCTCTTAATCCTGGTTGTTCACAGTTTTGTTTTGTTTTTTTGTTGTTGTTGTTGTTTTTATGTGTTTTTTTTTTCTTCCTTCTCTGTTAATCTGGATGGAGTTAACCCAGATCTTCTCCTTTGGGCATGATGGTGAGGGTTCAGACAACTGTGACAGGACACCCTCAGGCCTGGAGGGGGCAGTTTGCCAGCTGGGCCTAAAACTGAGTGAGTGGAAGAGTTTGCACTTCGGGCTGGAGGGAGGAAACGACAGGCGTGACTTAGTAAGTTTTCAGAAATGAGAACCCAGCTAACCAAATCAGCAGGTGCCCTGGCCAGAGCTCTCTGCAGCTCTAGTGCCGCCAGAAGTCCTATAATAGGAGCAGTTGTCTTGGAAATTGGAGGCCATTCTTCTGCTTCTGGTGATACCATCCAATTCTTTATGCGGTGTGAACTCTAGAAGAGCTCAGTGTAGTTCTAGGAGTAAGTTTAGTTGCTAGTCTATCTCCAGGTTCTCAAAACGGGTGAAATGGAAGGCAGAAATTCCTGGAAACGTTGATTCCCAGGGGCGAGAGACTTCCCTTACAGAGGTGTATGATGATTTCCTTGGGATCTATTTGTGTACGTAGCACCCAGCGTCTTCCTGTCAAACCCCCCGCCTCACAGATGCCTGCACAGTCCTAAAGAAACACAACCAAGGCCAACTGTTTCAAACGGGACCATTTGTTATGGGGCAGTAGGCTCGCTTACACTAAATAGATGTGGAGGATTTGGAGATGAATAGTCTCACAGCTGCTAAGGTCTCCCAGTTTGCTCTCATTACACAGCTATCCGTAAGAGCCTGGGATTGGGTGCGTATATAAAGATGGTGTTAGTAATTGAGCTCAGTACTCTTTGTCGAGTTGGCATATTATAGGTTTCTCTCATAACGATAACAGAATCTTACATCAAGTGAACACGGAGGAGTGAATATTCAAACCATGTGTGAGGGAGGAAAAAAAGAAAAAGAGTGGAGCTGTTCTTTGCACCGAACAGTTATGGATTATCTTTGCTGGCTGGGTATTTGTTTCAGATTTTTGTGGTTTCTCGTGTCCTGAATTATAGGGAGCCTTGTAAATGGGTTTCAGATGGTAGCGGGTGACCCTGAAGGACTCTATTTTGAAGATAATGAACTTCACAGTTTTAAGTCAGATCTGTGCCACTCAGAGGATGAAGTCATGTTTATTTCATTACATAGGATTTCATTAGGTTGCTTAATATCTTTAAGACGACTGAATATTTGCTTTGATTTACCTCTGCGTTCCTTCACTTAAGTATTTCACAACAACAATGAAAAAGACTCGAGAGTAAAAGTTCTAGCTCGGAATTTGGTCTCTGTTGTGGGGCCAACTGGCCCTTTAAGGTCTTCGACATGAGACTTGAGAGATACTCACGCAGCCTCGGGTGTCACTCGTTCCCTCGCTCTTCATCGCCTGAAGTGTGCACCTAACTTTGCACGGTGAGCCATCCCTTTGTCATGCCCGTGACCCACTACTTGTGATTATTGATTCATTTACTTTCTAAATATGTTTTTTATTGGATTTCAGAGAGAGGAAGGGAATGGGAGAGAGAGAGAGATAGAAATATCAATTAGAAATATCAATCAGCTGCCTCTTACATGCCCCCTACTGGGGATCGAGCCCACAACCCAGACATGTGCCCTGACCAGGAATCGAACTGGCAATCTCCTGGTGCTTGAGTCGATGCTCAACCACTGAACCACACTGGCCAGGCTGATTCATCTACTTTTCTCACTTTATCACATAACTCACCAATGTTGTCTGATGGTAGAAAAGAGAAATCCCCATCAGTTGGATGTATCATACAGAAGGAAAAAAAAAATCAATTTTTCATCTATTTTTTTAAGTCTCCCAGAAATGAATTGAGGCAAAAACCAGAACAGAATCTGCTAACTAACCTACAAAGCAATATGGTTCCCATACATAATCCACTCAGGACTTGTATAGACTAAGCATCTTCTGATCCTGCAGATTCCTTTGAACTGTTACTGTGTCCAACCAGTGTCAGCAGTTGGGGGTAATGTGTTCTGCAGATGAACAGTCAATGGAAGAGCGTTAGAGGACCTCAGGAGCATAAGCGGAAGAAATGAATGTGCTCCTGGACAAGGATAAAGTGTACGTGCTAGTTTATCCAGAAGGCCTTCCTCGAACCCATCACCAACCCAGCCTGGCGCTGGGGAAGGTACCCTTCTCTCCTGCTCTTACAGCGTATGAGTAAGCCTCTCTGGAACAAAACGTCACAGGACGTTGTCATCTGCTATTGAACTCATTACCTCCCTGTTGAGCTCCTTGAGCGTATAGACCAGGCCTTATTTATCCATGTCCCACTAACATGAAGCACAGTGTCTGGACCATGCTGGGTATTTAGTAAACTCCCTGGGGAGAAAAATGGCATAGCTTTGTATTCCAAGGGCTCTGGGTTTTTAATTGGTAGATAGAAGGAATCCAACAAATATTTTGTCAAAGAAGGAAATTGAATAAAATAAAATTATGTTAGAATTGTTGAGCATCTTCGTGATGTGATTGAAATCTTTTGTTTCATGGCTGTGAAGAATGGGGCAGGAGAAATGCAGGCACTTGCCCACCATCCCATGGCATGTCACCGGCAGCAGAAATTAAGGCCATCCCTAACTAGTTTGGCTAGTGGATAGAGTGTCGGTCTGCAGACTCGAAGGTCCCAGGTTTGATCCCAGTCAAGGGCATGTACCTTGGTTGCGGGCACATCTCCAGTGCAGGAGGCAGCTGATCGGTATTTCACTCTCATTGATATTTCTAACTCTATCCCTTTTCCTTCTTCTCTCTATATACAATAAAATATATATCTTTAAAAAAATTAATTAAGGTCAAATATCCTGACTTAGAGCTCAAAATTCTTTCACTATGAATTGGTGGCATGGAAATCACCAGAATAATATTGTATGTGTTGTGCAAAGCACTTGGGAGGTTACAAAGCATTTTAATAAACACTCTCTCTCTTCCTTCTTGTGTTTTCTCAGTGAGGTCAATGAGGAAGTATCCCATTTACTAAATGAGGAAGCTAAGATGCAGTAAAGCTAATGGCCTGCCCAGAGTTTACGACTCAAATCCTTATTTTCTGATGAGGATTCTTGCTTTTTACATGGCTTCATTCTGGTGCCGAGAGAATGACTGATATTGCCAAGGAGAGTTTATCCCAGAGATTACAAAGATTTTACTGTTAGAATTGAGCAAGGTTGGGTGTAAGGGGTAGTTTCCAGAACACTCTGGAAATGAAGCTTCTTGTGGATTGGATAGGCTATGATTTGGAGTGGGAAGGAAAGTAGGCTACAAGTTGTTACAGGCTGTTAGGGATAAAATGAGGTAGTAAGATGACAAGTTTTAAAATGGTGGGGGAAATCAAAGACAGAGCACAGGCACATTAAGAAATGATAGATGTGTGTGGTCAGGGTACAAAAGAGAGGAGACATTTTTGATGTAAAATAACATAGATCTTTATTTCAGAGTCTTGGGAAAACTAGTGTGCCTGCTTAGTGTGCCTGCCCACCATTCCCATTTGCCAAGAGCTTGCCGTCCACAGTTGTCAGGGAGCAGAGCTGGCTGAGCAGACGAGCCAGCTGCTCAGGGCGCTGCACCATCAGCCTTTGCACTTGGGTTCATGCTCTGAGGCCGCCTGCTGAACGTCTTCATAACTTCTGAACAGTAGGCACCCTGTTCTCATTTTCAACTTGGCCCCCAAAATGGGGTAGCCAGTTCTGCTTCAGAGACTTTGGACGCTGCCCATTTGTTCTAATTACGTGGGATATGCTTCCTCCTTTGCAAGTGATTGATTCTTTAGGATAGAAAAATCTTTGAACCATGGTGCATACTTTCTATGAAAGAAAAATAAACAACAACAGAGAAGATTGCAAAGGTAGTACCAGAAATGAAAACCAAGCAAGAATGCTAAGTCTAAAGTGTTTCTGGTAAAGCTCTTCATTATGATGAAGTTTTTAATGATCAACAAGTGATCATATGTTAAGTACTAGAATTTTTTCAGATGATCCATTAAACCCTTTATCCTGAATCTTTGCAGGCTGTTTCAACTATGGAGGGTAAGTGATTTTTCTTTTTATGTTGAGAAAATGATTCTGAGCAAACAATCCTGAGAGCTGGATGTGGGTGAAGTTCATATTTTTCTTCAAAAATAACTTGCTTATTTACCCAGAAATGTCAAAGAGCCAGTGTAAAATCAGTGAGAAGCCTTGAGCTTGCACAGCTGCCTGGCGGCTGGAAGTTCCTTCCCCTTCGCCCCCTCTGTCCCCGCTGCCACCCCATCATAGTGGATTCTTTATTAAACTTTATATTACTTCTCAATTCTGTCTTGAAATGGTCTGACATAAAATTTGAAGAAGACACTGAAATACTCTTTTTCTATCTTTTCATTTTATTCATCACATATATTAAGACAACATTAAGGAAAGTGTTTACTGGGATTATTTCTAAAATTTACTTAGATATTATCCTTCATTGGGCAGCTCTGTTGAGTGTTCACATAAAAGAACACCTGTACATTAACAATAAACACAAGAAATTGTGGGAAACAAGGTTCTCTTGCCATAGACCCAAACTATAAACATTATTATTTCTTATTTTAGGAATAACCGTGTGGCTGCTTCCCACCTTTATTCCACTGTGATCTTTTTTCTTGGACCCACATATGTTTGTCTATTCACCCATTTATCAATAAAGCAAAGGAAAGTGCTCGCTAAATGTTAGGTGTGATGCGGGGCGAGGAGGAGGGGGGGAAATATTTTACTCCTTAATCATAATTACTTTTGGAAGTTGCCTAGGAGTTTTCGGGGTGTGTGTTTGGGCTTTCTTGGTAATGCTGAAGCATTTGCGGGCAAATGTGCCTTACACACTTTGGATAGGGTGTTGAGAACCGAATACACTCCATGAAAACTTCATGGGTTCAAGTCAATCTGGAAGAACAGCAGAATTACCCTCTGGCTTATAAATGGTAAGAACTCAAAGGATATGAGTTAGGGAAGAAAAGGGGATGACATGGGCACGGATGTGTGTTTAATCAAAGGTTAAGAACTGGCGTGGGTGAGCGGAACTGAAGGATTATTTCAGCAGGGCTCATGATAGCAGAGAAAAGGAAAGAAAAACACCAGTAGAGAGTAGAAAATATTAAGTATGTGAAGTCAAAGATTCTGAAGTTCCAAGAGAAAGTTTTAGTTGGGGAAATGAAAGAACATTTCAGTTTCACGAAAAAATTAATTATAGGTTGTAATTATGCCTACTGCTCTCAAATCAAACAGAAGGGAGAAGGTGGCGTGGCATCTCCAGGAGTTCTTTGAGCAGAGTTTAAGGAAAAGACTCCAGGGATTAATGTTCCTCCTTTGTCAAAGATGTCAGGAAGGTCTCAGAAATATTCAAGTGTAAGGAACACTGATAAAGCCAGAAGCCATCGATGCAGAAAAGTCATTGAGGGAAACCACACTATGGCTGGATCTCTGCCTTTGGAGGGGTCGTATGGCTGTTTAGCTATGTGCCCACATCTTGCTGACCCTCAGAATCGCCTGGTGAGCTTTTGAAATATAGGGATTACACACCCCTCACCTCATATGCGCATTTTTTCAGAGATGGAAGCGGGGGAGGGGGTTGAATCTGCCATACACTGCTATTAGAACTCTTAGAGAGCAATGATCCCATTTTCATCCTTTTTGCTCTTGAGTTCCGATAAATCATCTATTTAACTATCTAGGAACTTGAGATGCACTTTTCTGCTTTTTTCAAAATGTCTCCCCTCCTTATACCCGACCCCCCTTTTACACAGCAGGTTGTTTCCCGGGCGGACCCTCTTACAGCTCCCACAGTTTCCAGGCTCGCTTAGAGATAGATCTCCACCGAAGTTCTGTGGTCATGTGCAACTTTCTCCGGGGAAGTGGGATAAGATTCCTTTGGGCCTAGAGATATGAACTCATCTGAAGGAGCTAGATGCTGCCTTTCCGTTTTATCACCTCTCTCAGGCTCCAGTGCCTTGCTAATCTCTTGTTGTGTGGCTTCCTCTAAAGATCATTCTCATTAATAGGGAAGGTGGGAGCAAACAGAATGCCAGCAGTTTCTGTTTGCTCTTACTCTCATCTGCTAATGCTATAACGCCTGCCCCCAGGGGGATGTGAATCATGCCTTGCATTCACTGTACACATACGTTAATAATTCCTTTTATTGTCCTCCGCATTTTTCTCCAGCTTGAGCTCATCTCACAGTTAACCCCTCCTGACACCACTCAGCCCAGCCTCCTCCTTTTGGTTTTGGATTATGTGCTTTCTTCCCTTCCCTTCTGTTCCATTCCTGTCTCATCAGCCATATGCCTCTCTCTACATTCGCACTTCCTCCATGGCATCCTGACTCATCTACACCATTTTCCATTCTATCGTCAACATTTGGTTGTTGAACGCCTTGTTTCCCTGGTCATGGAGTGCCGTCATTCTTTCAACTTCTAGAAATGTCTGTATCCCTAATTTTCGTGGTGCACGTAGCTCTACAATGTGCATTTCTGGGTTCTCTCTAGGCCTCTGGAATCAGCAGCTCATGGGTGGCTCCTGATGATCTAGTGATGAGTAGGTCTGTAATGTTTGGGAAGGACTTTGCATAGCACTTCTCTTCCTTACTCTTGTAGCCCTTTTTCCAAGTTTACCATCACTTCAACCTGGCTTTACTGATCCAGCGCAATAGCTACTCTGATTAACTCCTCCAAGTTTTGAAAAATTAAATTGTCACCCAATTAATAATCCATCTGTCCTACTTTTAGAAGAATACAACTTTTGGAAATAACTTGAATTTCTCTAAGCACTCCTATATCTTGCCTCCATGATGATGGTTTGAGAAATATAAGGGGCCTATGATGCTTATCCTCTGATTGGCTAGGTTGTCTGCAGTGTATTTCCTGTAGAATTGTGCCACATGAGTTTGGTTTGGTTTCTTCTTTTAGGTGGAATGAGTGCAGTTGAATGAATACTAATTCTCAGTTCGTGGTTCTATCATTTGTCTACACCAGTAATTTTCAACCTTTTTCATCTTAGGGCACACACGTATTCATTACCAAAATTCTGAGGTACACCAAAAATATATTATACTTTTTGCCAATCTTACAAAAAATATAGGTATGATTTTGATTCATTCACACCAGACGGCTATTGTGTTAGCTGCTGTCTTTTTTTTTTTTTGATAGTCTAAGGGAAAAGAGGTCAGTACCCCTAACTAAATAGTCAGACATTGCATGTTTTAAATTTCTTGCAACATACTAGTTGAAAATCGCTGATCTACACAAAACTCCTTCCTTGTTTGAGTTTCTCTTCCCCTCTTTTTATTCCTTATCCATACCCCTGTTTCAGCCACCTCCTGCACGCCCACAGTGGAGATGTGCTCGCAAGCAAGGTACATGCCCCCGGAATCAAACCTGGGACCTTTCAGTCTGCAAGCTGACGCTCTATCCACTGAGCCAAACCGGTCTCGGCTGGGCACCTTTTTATAACTATAATAATAATTGTTAATTCTCAGGACTTTCCATTCTGTAATTTTTTATGTATAATTTTTGTCCATTTTATGTTGGATATTTTTATTATTTTTGGGGTGTTCGATGTCCTTCTCAGTTTGTAGTCTTTTATTGAATTTGTCACTTATAAAAAGAAGTTCTTGATATTGTACTGGTCCCATCCATCATATTATTTTCATTGAATTGAGATACTGTTTGGACATTTAAGGCTTAAGAAATCTTTTCTACTCCTACATCATAAAGATATCTTCCTACATTTTCTTCTATTTGGTTGACCTTTCATATGTAAGTCTTTAATTCATTTGCATTCCACTTTGGTTTATAGTATAAATAGGGATGTAGAAATCCAGCTTTTTTTTTAATATAGTGAGGAAATTTTCCCAGCACCAGCACTAAACAACACCTTCATTCTCCTGAGGATTTCAGTGTCCTGGGAGGTGGTCAGGAGGTATGGACTCCAGGGCCTGACCCTTCCCAGGTCTGAATCATACCCTGTTGCACACCAGCTCTGTGACTTAGACAACTACCAAAACAGTCCCCAAGTCTCAGAAGAAATGAGGTGTTCCAGGCACATTGAACACTCCCATATTTTTTTATTATCTATCAGGTTCTTGTATATGTAGTCATGTGCTGAACAACAATGTTCCAGTGACAGACAGCATATGTAACAGTGGTCCCATAAGATTATAAAGGGACTGAAAAATTCCTATTGTCCAAGTGGTATCAATGCTGACGTAGATAAGCCTACTGCACTACCACTCATAGAGAAGGGTAACATGTGTAGTTATGTATGGGACATGATACTTAATGATAATAATACATTTCTGTGTGACTGGCTTATGTCTTCACCACACTTACCTTTTCATTATTTTAGAGTGAACACTTTCTACTCACCATAAAAAAAGTTTGCTGGGAAATAGCATGCTGCGTTACACTAACAACAGCCTCATATATCTCCTGTTTACCTTGCTTCTTGATTGTATGGTTTTCTCTTGTGCTTGATTTAATCTCATGTTGTTTGATGAATTTGGTGCAGCCTAAGTGTACAGTGTTTATAGTCTTCAATAGAATACAGTAGTTCTTAGCCTTCACATGAATTCACCACTCACTTACTGACTCACCCAGAGCAACTTCCATTTCTGCAAGCTCCAAACCATGTACAGGTGCACCATTTAAAAAATACTTTATAATGTATGTTGACTGTATCTTTTCTATGTTTAGATATGCAACCACTTACCATTATGTCACAATTTCCTGTGGTACTCAGTACAATCACGTGCTGTACAGGCTTATAACTCAAGAGCAATAGGTTATGCCATATAGCCTAAGTGTGTAGTATGCTAAACCATGTAGGTTTGTGTAAGCACACTCTGATTTTCGCACAACAAAATAACCTAATGGTTCATTTCTCAGACAGAATATACTGATCTTTAAGCAGCTCATGGCTGTACATGGATCTATTGCAGTTCCCTTATTCTTTACTCAGTTTTATTAGTATCTTTTTTGGCTGCCAGTATATGCTATAAACATGCCTTTGTAATACTTCATATTTACTTTCCTCATTTCTTTCTTCTTTATTTTCACTTCTTTTTTATTATTATTAACCCCAACCCAGGATTACCTCCTAAGTTTTGCAGACTGAGAAAGTTGATTTTTTCCCGTGTTTTCTTATTTAGATATATGTTGGACATCTGCTATGTGGGGGGAGGGAGTCTTGGAAGAAGTTAATGCACAAAAGAGATTGCCAATGCTCTTTATTAATTTGCAATGATATCTGTAACTTCCCAACAGATGTAGGTATTTGGTTTTCTTGATTACCTGTGCAAGAGAGTATATTTGGGAAGCATTTAGAGTAAGGAGCTCGTGGAACTAGAGAGAGTGATTGATGGAAGATCCAATGTCCTCATACCATGTAGTCAGACACATACACATATTAGACAATATAATGCCCCATATTGGAGATATACTTACCTGCCAAGCAAGGCAAGGAGCAGTAGAATTACGCAGACCACGCCCTTCTCTGGACATGCTGAGAACACACGCAGACTCTTCATTGCTCACACCCCTTGAATTCATTTCAACCGAACACATTATTTCTAGCACATCTTCCTTCAGGTTTATCGACACCATTGGTTAAGCTTCCACCATCTTCCTCCATTCCAGCCATATATACTTTGATTAGATTTTTAGACCCTGGATTTTATCCTGCCTCATAAAGTGACACCTTCAGGCAGTTACCTAATCTCATGCAATATGGGTGGTCTTATTAATTTATCTAGAACAGCGGTTCTCAACCTTCCTAATGCCGCGACCCTTTAAGACAGCTCCTCATGTGGTGCTGGATGTATTTTCATTGTTACAAATTGAACATAATTAAAGCATAGTGATTAATCACAAAAACAATATGTAATTATATATTGTGAAATATTTATTTCTAACTATAAATAAATGAAATTTTGTCTTGAATGGTGGTGTAGCATGGGTAACAGTCTTCATATGACAACAGTAAACTACATTGCTACATTTTGCTACACCGAGGAGCGGTGTGTTGGTTCCTAAGACCATGGGAAATAGGTGTTTTCCAATAGTCTTAGGTGACCCCTGTGAAAGGGTCGTTCGACCCCCAAAGGGGTCGCGACCCACAGGTTGAGAACCACTGATCTAGAAGGACCACACTTTTTCCAAGTCCAGGAGATAACTCAGTGCCCTGTTTGTTTCTCTCTATGTTGTATATCTTGGCCACATAGAATCAGGTTTTGTTTTTCTCTAGCTAATTTTCCACTCTCTCCTTTAAAGTATTCTCTGGCCAATAAATTTCCTCCCAAACACATATTTCCTAATCCCCCATTTAGAGGCCTCCACCGTACTCTTTCCCAGATCTATCCCATCTTCCTCATCTTTCCCACATCTCTGACTCCACTGCAGGCCTTAAGCCTTTCTTCCTCTATCTTAAATCACTGCCCATCTGCTGGCACCCTAGTGTCTGTCTGAGTGGGAGGGACAAAGAATTGCAATCTTTAGAATAAATTTTTGCAGGGGCTGGAATGTCTCCACAGCAAGACCTTTTTCCTCAATCCATTTAAACCCATTTACCATGGATAACCATTGTCTAACCTATGACCCTGGGCATATTTGTAGCATCAAAGTTTATTTCCAAAGATTCTTGCTGGAAGAAGCGAGTGACAATGAAAAGCAGTCACTGCTGTTTCAGATACTTTATATCAATTGTTTCTCTGACTTGACACATAAAATTGAGTCACGGCATTAAATATAGGTATTATTATACAATTAATGTCAGAACAAAATAACAGTCTGCTTTATTTTGATTTCCACGTTGCCGTTGTACTTATAGCTATTTATTTCCATTGTTCAATCATAACTTATTTTGACTTCATGCTCAATAGGTTCTGCAGCAAATTTACAGTTAAATAGCATTCCAGGTCTCGTCCCAATCAGTCATCGTGCTGGGACTCAGATAAACAGAAGCAGGCAGGGCTCACGGTGCCTGGTCTGCTCCCCGGATGCCAAATTACAACGCCCCCCCCCACTTCTGTTACTCCTCTGTATGATCGGAATTCAAAAATGTATGAATCTTTAGATCGTCTATTAGACAGACCAGGGTCTATCATTTTAATCATATCGGTGCCTTACACTTTCTATACTTTTAACTTGTCTAAGTGCCACCTTCATTAGCTCACACTTAGCTAGTTTCTGTGACATACAGTCAAGAATGAGTAGCTGTTGTGTTTTGACAGCGGAATAAAGGGCCTGCCCACGGTCATGGTTACCCGGGGCTGAAACTGGAAGCCAGCCCTCCCGCCGTCTGCCCTTCCCCAGAGCCTCTGCGCCGTGTTTCTCATGATGGAGTTCTTCTCTCAGGAAAGGCGGTGAGTCCCCCGCTCTGCAGGGCCCCACTCAAGCTGGCATTAGGAAGATCTAGAACAACCTTCCCTGAATGTAGATGCCCATGAGTGAAGTAGGCCTCCACCACGTACTGACCTGGGAGAGTCAAAAAGCCTCTGTAACTCTTGCCAAAGCTGTGGTGCTTCCTATTCGCATGGTTCCTCTCCCTGTGCCCAGAGCACTGACGGGCACTGCGGACATGCCGCGCTCACGGCCACATGAACGCAGGGAGCCATCAGCACGCACCGCTGGTCATGCTGGGAGGTCAGCCCAAGTCCAGCTGAGGCCTCAGGGACAGGAACCAGGAAAGCTTCCAGAACACAGAGCGGTTCCCATCAGGGCCGCCGGGATGGAGGCTCAGTAGCAGGAGGGGAGCATTGAGAGGAGAAGGGCCTTCCAACGCACTTCCTGGTTTTCCCAGGGCTGGTTTCATATGGGAGGATCTATCAAAGCAAAAAGAGGCAGACCATTTGCCGAAACCGGTTTGGCTCAGTGGATAGAGCGTGGGTCTGTGGACTGAAAGGTCCCGGGTTCGATTCCGGTCAAGGGCATGTATCTTGGTTATGGGCACATCCCCAGTAGGGGGCGTGCAGGAGGCGGCTGATCGATTCTCTCATCGATGTTTCTAACTCTCTATCCCTCTCCCTTCCTCTCTGTAAAAAAATCAATAAAATATATATATAAAAAAAGTTTAAAAAAGAGGCAGACCAGCATCAATTCCATGAGGTGAGGCGTATACAGCATCCAGGATAGCACCTGGCACACAGTAAACCCTTATTATCTCATTGCCAGTAAGAAAGCAAAGCAAAAGGGCATAATTGCACAGAGATTAGAGTTTTTCCTGCGTGCAGGGGTGGGAGGTGGGAGTGGGGGAGGATACGTGAAAAGGCAGAGAGGCAACCTGTGCCTCTTTTTCTGGAGCATCTTCTCTCTCTCTCACTCTCCCAGCCGCCATGCTAACACAGGCTGGATGCCCTTTCTGAGGTCAAATGCACCTGTCAGTTCCAAAGTGGAGGAGACTGTAGAGCAGCGGTTCTCAACCTGTGGGTCTCGATGAGCCTAAGACCATTGGAAAACACAGATATTTACATTACCATTTATAACAGTAGCAAAATTACAGTTATGAAGTAGCAATGAGAATAATTTTATGGTTGGGGGTCACCACACCATGAGGAACTGTATTAAAGGGTTTCAGCATTAGAAAGGTTGAGAACCGCTGCTCTAGAGTTCTTAGAGATCCTCAGGCAAAGCGACCACACAGAGTCACAGGACCAGGAAGAGGGTCCTGCGGTTGGCTAGTGACTGTACTCCAGGAACAGAGACACTCATCGGAGCTCAGGACACTGAACTTCAGCCCGAGCCCCAAGATCCTAGAGCCCCATTGCTTAGCGGCTTCCTGGGTGAACTTCCTGGAGACCCTCCCATTTTCAGGATCGCCTCCTCTGCACCCCTTTAGTTAGTCCCAACAGAGGCAAGGGACCTGGCACTCCCCAGTGTGCTGTTCTCTCTGTCCCCTGTCACTCAGGCCTAGAAATTCCATCGGACGCCTCCTTGTTCCAGGTGACAGCCAGCATTTGTTTTGCATTTTGATGCGGTCACACTCCTGGGGGCTGGTCTGTCAAACAAGCTTGCACAGAGCTGGTCACCCCTGCCTTCCCCCATCTCCACCCTCCCCGGATTTGAATCCCTCTCTCTCTTTTAATCCTGTGGAGGAAGCTCTGGCATTAGCCCTCTCCACGTGACAGAGACTCGTTTTGTGCGCAGCTCTTGACTCTCACATTACATAAGGCAGAGTGTGATTTTTATTGTCACCTGGAGTACGCTTAACTGAAGTGTATGGATGCCTCGAGAGGGGCCACCCGGCCCCTCCACACTTGCCGTGGGCTCTGTGATGAAGACACTTAGCCGCTAGGGAAGAATGTCAAGTGGCGGTGGCTGCCCTGGCGGAGGCCTCCAATTACTGTAATTATAATACCTTCCTCCCGTGTAATCATTGCTCAAGAAGCATGAAGCTTGTCACTCTGCGGCAGCTTCTTAAGTCTTTGTCACCCCAAGACCCTCCTCTGGAAGTCTGCTGTGGCCTAGCAGGTTATAACATGGTTCTCAGCCCTATGGCTTCCTGGCCCTTTGCGGACAGTCCCTTCTTTCTTCCCTTCTCTCTGCTCCCCAAGTATCGCATCAGGGCCAGATCTGTCCAGGGCACTTTTTTTGATGTGTGTGTGTGTCGGGGGGTAAGGGTGGGGATAAAGGAGTGTTTGTTTCTTTTCTTAATCTACAGGAAAGGGGGAAAAACTTGAAAGGAAAAAATATCATTTAGGAAAGAAAACTTGCTTCGTGATCATTTGCTTTCGTTAAATTATCTTCTCTGGGGACTTAATCTTTGAGCCGCAGTGTGTTAGAGGCAGCCGCCGGCATTTATCTTTAGAAAAGCAGAGCCATTGCGAGCACAGTGTGGTGTTATGTGTCCTCCTTATTATTTTCCTTGTATTGTTCACCCTGATGTCTTTAAGATGGGCTTTGAATGAGTGAATGCCTCAATAAACTCCAATGAAGAACAATGGCATTTGGCTATCGTGCTGCACGTGTGAAATACGGGGTGCCCGGTCAGTGATGTTTCAAGTCCAATGGTCCTGGATGCTTTGCAAGGGTGGAGGGAAAGGAAGCAGAGAGTGGTCAGCTCAGGCACTGAGGAGAAGGAAGTTGGTGATGAAATCAGCCAGAGCAAGTAAAGCAAGAGATTACCTATTTATCTCTCCTCTTCTATCTCTATGTCCACTCATCCATTCACCCATCTGCTCAGCTATCTATATTGATTTGGCTGGACTCAGGAATTTACTTAAAACTGTTGTTTGTTTGTTTGTTTGTTTTTCCTCATTATATTCCACTTAGGAGACAGTAAAATTAGTTGTATATCCCACAAGCACTCAAAGGCTGATGGAAAGGAGAGCAAGCCCATACTTATTTTGTCTGGTAGAGTTAAAAATTTAACTTTTTCCTGAATAATCCCCAAAGGCGAATAATCCAATGTTGATTCAACTTTGAAATTTGCTATTCGTGCTTCCATGAGAGGCGTGAAGAATCCCCTACTTACATATGATGACAACTTCATGTTTTGTTCTATCGCTAGTTATTCCAGCGGCTTGTATTTATGAGGTGTCTTTTTCAGATAGCTTTAAGCGATTCTGTAATTTGCCCCATTTTACGTGTGGAGACCCAGAGGAATAGAAATGTCACATCGTGACTGAGGGACAGAGCTAGTGCCAGAAACTTCCAGGTTTCGCTTTATCTTATCATGCTGCCTGTCAGCACATGATGACACGCAGATCTGTCTCCTCTCAGTGCTAAATTCACGGACTTTTTTCTTTTTTAAGTTTAACAGATATTTGGATTGACTTTATTTTTTTTCCTCTTTATTGATTAAGGTATTACATATGTGTCCTTATTCCCCCATAACCCCCTCCTCCTTCATGCCTTCTCTCCGCCCCCCCTCCATGTCTGTGTCCATTGGTCAGGCTTATATGCATGCATACAAGTCCTTTGGTTGATCTCTCCCCCTTATCCACACCCTCCCCTACCTTCCCTCTGAGGTTTGACCATCTGATCAATGCTTCTCCTCTCTGGATCTGCTTTTGTTCATCAGTTTATGTTGTTCATTATAATCCAAAATGAGTGAGATCATGTGATATCTGTCTTTCTCTGACTTTCACTTTATCTGGCTTATTGCGCTTAGCATAATGCTCTCCAGCTCCATCCCTCCTGTTGCAAATGGTAGAGTTCCTTGTTTTTTTACCACAGCGCAGTATTCCACTGTGCAGGTGAGTGGATTAAAAAACTGAGGTACATCGACGCAATGGATTTTTTTTAAAACTGGCTGAACCTCAATGGACAGAGGCAAGGAGGATATCTAGTACTTAGTTACCTACCATCTGATTCCCACTCCTTTGAAGTTTGATTTGTGCACCCGAGGGCACTCGAGGTGGCGCTATGCCCATGTCCTTCCCCACTAATAACTGGTTGATGCTGTACTAGCAAAGGTGGCCTCAGTAATAACTGGGTCCAGCTTGTAGTTGCTGCCACAGATGCCCTAGGGGTATGGAGGCTCAACTATCACATTTAGCTCTGGGAAGTTGCAAAGGCAAAGTCCAGGGTTCCACAGAGCCCTCCCTCTTCCTGGGAACATCTCCCAGTGGCTTCCTCTACCAAGAATTCTGAGCTCGCCTAACTTCCTCATCAGTGAAATGGTGGCTTCTAGAAAAACAGCCTCTAACTGTAGAACCTTTCCCGGCAGCCATGTTTAGTGAATCGTGTCTTCATTAATGATCAGAACCGTGTCCAGGTTGTACAGTGTGAAGCCCTTTCAGAGTGCAGTAGGGATGATTGAGTGACGTTTAAAGGAATCATTTAGAACCAGCCATCCCCAAAGGTGAAGGCGCCAGGGTTAGATAGCGGAGAGAATGGGAAACTAAGAGGAAATGTAATAATCCCCCACTGGGGGTGTTTATATGATGAGTTACTATGTACAGGATGGTGATCAGATGGTCTTCTTCCTCCTCTAAATGAGGGGAGTGGAAGGAAATAGATTTCATCTAAAGCATGGGGGATTTAAGTTAGATAACAAAGAATTTCCTGACAATAAGATGCTTAAGCCCTGGAATGGGTTATCAAGAGAGGTTATGAAATCTTCTTATCTAAAGACCTTTAAAAACAATGTAGATTCCCATGTGTCTAGGTGCTTGAGAACAGACAACACTAAAAGCCTCTCAGTGGATTAGGTTATCTTCTAAGGTCTTTTCTAGTCCTATGATAAACAAGGGAAGTTGGGGGTCTTAGTCACTGGCCAATCAGTAAACATTGCAGAGGCTAAAACCATCTTGAGCCTCCAGATAACCAACTTCACAATCACCCGTTGAAGTGACCTTGTCCTGAGATATGCCTAAAAGTTTCTTAAGAAGACCAGCATTTCTCTTATTTTTTGGTTCTGTTTTGTTTTGTCTTTAATGGGGTGGGATTTTTGTTCATTTTCAAGAAATAATAACCAAGTTTAACACATACATATGATTGGGAACCCTTCATATGTGTGAGAGTCAGAGACCCCACGTGCAGGAGAGGTCAGAGGTAAAAAGGGGGTTGAGATATGTAACACATTTTGAGTGAGTGTGAGGTAATGTACCTGGGGACTCAGAGTTAAAAATAATTCGGAAGGGTTATTGTGCGATAAGAACAGATATTTAGTAAATAGAAGTCTGTCCAACCCTATGGACAGGTCAAAAGAGGTCACCTCTGATAATAGCTTATTATGGGCAAGGCCCTGATTTGAGTTCCCCTAGGTGGTTAAATTTCTTGTCAGAAGCTTCTGTTGAGCCACTGGCTAAAGTTGCCTTTAGCTTAAAACAAGCTGCATATCATAGTGGGATTTTTTTTTTTTTTGGTATGTATGCGTGTGTGCGCACACATGCGCAGAGTGTTTGAGTTTATATAGTTTAACCTATTGATATTCCTTCTATTGCTTGAATGCTAAAACTTTCATATTCCTTCTATTGCTTGAATGCTAAAACTTTCATGATTAAATTATTTTACTTTTATAAAATGATATATAAATATAAAGGATAGTCACTATGGTGTTTATATTAGCAAAAAGTTAGAAACTACCTAAATATTCAACATGAAGGGATTCACCTCAGTAAAAGTAGTGTGTCTGTATGACAACATATACTGGAGTCATTATAATTAAAAAATTTCAAGGACATTTAATTACCTGAAGAAATGCTTTTTATAGGGAAGAAAGGGCAGCATACAAAACTATATCACTGGCATGATCTCCAAAGTCTTCATATAAGAAAACAAAAATCTGGTACCAAATATACCAATATTGAGAGATATTGATGACTGAATAACAAGGGCTTTTGTATAGTCATGTGAGACTTTTTTTTTTGTCTTTCAAGTTTTCTGTAACATATATAAATATCTCTTATTAATAGGTTTTAAAAAGTTATTAAGTAAAATAAATTCTAATCTGAGCTCATAGATGCAGAAAATAGATTGTTGATGGTTGCCAGAGGCAGAGGGTAGAGTGTGGTACAAACTTCCAGTTATAAAATAAATTAGTCCTGAGGATGTAGGATGTAATGTACAGTAGGGTAACTACTAGTATAGTAAATAACACTGTTTGCATATTTGAAAATTGCTAAGGGTAGATCTTAAAAGTTCTCATCACAAGTAAAAAATTATAACTATGTAGTCTGACAGATGTCAACTAGACTCATTGTGGTGATCATTTCCTAATATATACAAATATTGAATCATTATGGAATAAATCCGAAGCTGATATAATGCTGTATGTTAATTATACTGCAATGAAAACAATAAATCCACATCTGAAAAATCAACAATGACATACTTCAGACACAAAACTAATATCACTGTGGTCTTACCTTTATCTCTGTAATATTTCTAACATATTTATAGAACATTAGATTGCTAAGGCTTGTCATTGCTCTCAGAGAGGCACTTTGTCTACTTTGTAATGCAAATTATGTACCTATTCTCCATTCTGGGAGCTTGGGGGGAAAACAGAAAGAAACCATAACATTGATGAGCTCTCATAACTCTCCTTCATCACTTGTCTTGCTCTGGACTCAGGGACTGAATCAGAGGCCAGTGTGCTCCATAGCCCACCCTTCAACCCTTTCTCCTGGCAAACACTCTAAAATGTAACTTCCTGTGTTGTTAAGCTTGATGGGACTCTGTTGCATATTGCAAGGGTAGATATAGCTTTATCTACTCAAATGTTTTGCCCTCTCTTCTGTGGTTCAAGAAAATTAGGTAGTTTGACGGTACTATTAAAGAGTGTGCATCTGTCTAGGATTGTGGGAAATACATTCGTATTAAGGCCCACAGCCTATGGTGAAATTTATCATGGACTAATTGTGAGTTTGGATTGTACTCAAACCATTACTTGTGCCTAATATCCAGTCTCTTCTCATCCCCATTATTGTCCTAATCCAGACATGTATTGTCTCTCAGCTGGATTAGTGTCATGGGCTCCTAACCAGCACCCAGCATCTTTCCCCTGTGCTCCGTCTCCCACCTGCCAGCAAGAATGAGCTTTCTCATATCCCAGTGGTCATGCCACCATCCTTCAGAGGCTTGCCTTCACATCAAGGATGAAATATAAATTCTTTGGACAGGCTCTGAGACTTTTCATGTTCTGATTCTGTCTACTTTGTCTCACCACATCTTCGGTTTATTCTCCAGTTCAAATTCTATTTCTTCAATCTGGAAAATTATCTAAGAATTAGAACAAATTCTTCTAATTTTTAAATATCTACTAAAATAAAAGTCCCCGCTCCATCCTCTGAAGGCTTATTTACCTTACTCAGTGAGACCTAAATGTTCCCATCTTCCCCATTACAGGCAATCCCAATGTAATTATTTGTTTGCATAACTTTCTTCTTGTAGGACATGGAGCTGTTTAAGGCCTTTAACTTTTATATCCTCAGCACCTTGGACAGAGCCTGGAACATAATAGCTGATTAAGTAAATTTTTTTTTCCCAAATATATTTTTATTGATTTCAGAGAAGAAGGGAGAGGCAGAAAGATAGAAACATCAATGATGAGAGAGAATCATTGACTGGCTGCCTCCTGCACACCCTCCACTGGGGATCAACCCCAAAACCCGGGCATGTGCCCTGACTGGGAATTGAACCATGGCCTCCTGGTTCATAGGTCAATGTGGAAACACTGAGCCATGCTGGTTGGGCTGGGAAGTAAATTGGTTTTGTTCAACTTATACATTAATGCGTAAAATTGCCTAGAATATGATAGAAATCAGATGCTTTAAAATAAACAGGCAGTATGTGGACTCTAGTTAGTAGTTAGCGGCAAGTCATACCACAGACTTCACTTCTCTTGCTTGGCTCATGAGAACTCCTAGAGACTCTGTCCCCAGAGCCCTGCCTGCTGGACTGCTCCCAAGAACATCTTTTTCTCAGTCCCCATGGATGTGCCTTCAGAGTGACATGAGACCCTTGCAAACAACAGAGAGGTCCTTAGGGAGACAAAGGAGGAACACACTTAGTCGTTTTTCACCTTGCTCACCAGCATCTTAATGATGTTGCAGGATGAGACTTTTATGTTGTTTCTGAGAAGAGCAGCTTCCAGACTTTTCATGGACTAATCAGCTTTAAAAAAAAAAAAAAAAAAAAGGAAAGTCACCATAAAGCAACCGAATTTTTACTTCATCGATTAAGAACATAAGCAAGGAAAACTCTGTAACTGCCGTAGTCATTGTCCTATAAGGAGAAGCACATTTAAAATATTAACAGAATAGAGGGAATGTGACCACAGAGTATTGGAGAGTTCTTTAAATTCAATGAATGTAGTGAGGCTTTCCTGGAGTGACCTTGAGCTTCTGTTTCTCATTATGTTGCTGGACCGGTGTGAGATAGCATGCAATGTGTACTCTTTGCAAGAAGGAAGCGATGGCTTGTAAACAGCAGGGCAACCAAAGGGCAGGAGGAGTAGCAAGGGGGATGCTTCCCGCTGCTCATGATTAACCTCAGGAGCCATCGTTTCTGGAGGGAGACGGACACCGTTCCTTCTGTCCTCCTGGTGCTTCCGCTTCTGAGTGAATATGGGGAACCTATTTCTTGAGAGCTGAATCCAAGCCATTACTTCAGGATTTCTGAAACTACCAACGGATGACAGGAGCACTTTCCCTGGGAGAGAAAAGAGCGCTTTAACTGCGTTCTGTCATCTCTGTTACTTAGTGAAATCTGTTCATGGTGAAGTGGGTGGTAAGGTAATATTTGCATCGACATGGCAACCATCAACTTAAAAATAATTGTATCTATAGATGGCGTGTCTTATGTTTCTTTAGCTTGTGGGTGGTCTGCACTCCATATTTCTTATACATATTCTTTTTTATTATTATTGTCCAAAGTTTTACATCTGTCTCCTTTTTCGCCATTTGACCACCGTTCCCCAGCCATTCCCACCCCGGGCAAGCCCCCACCACTCCAGAGTCTGTGTCTATTGGTTATGCCCATATGCATGCATACAAGTCCTTTGGTCGCTCTCTAACCACCTCCTCCCCTGCCACTTGTCTCTGGATCTATTCTTTTTCATCTCAAATATCCTTAGGAACAGTTGTGGGCACCTTGGTATTGCTAAGTTTTAAGACAGGCAACCACAGCGAGAAGACACAGGGAGAAGATGATCATCTACAAGCCAATAGGAGAGGCCTCAGCAGAAACCAAGTGGCTGACACCTGGATTTCAGACCTCTAGCTTCTGAATTGTGAGAAAGTAAATTTCTGGTGCTGAGGTCATGTTAGCTCTGGTGCTTTGTGATGGCAGTCCCAGCAAACTAACACAATATGGGATTAATTTAAAAATTATTAGTGAGATGAGATAGTTTACATTCTTTTCTTCTGTACCACATCTTGGAAATCCAGTGTGTATTTTACACACGCAGTGCATTTCAATTTTCATAAGCCACAGTTCAGTGCTCAGTAACCATAGGCAGCTAGTGGCGACTGCACTGAACAGTATAGGTGCCAAAAATATACTCTGGCCGAGACCGGTTTGGCTCAGTGGATAGAGCGTCAGCCTGCGGACTGAAAGGTCCCAGGTTCGATTCCAGTCGGGGGCATGTACCTTGCTTGCGGGCACATCTCCAATGTGGGGTGTGCATGAGGCAGCTGATCGATGTCTCTCTCTCATCGATGTTTCTGACTTTCTATCCCTCTCCCTTCCTCTCTGTGAAAAATCAATAAAAATATATTTAAAATATATACATACACACATACTCTGAGGGTCTTGCTGATTGTACAAGGGGGAGGAGGGGTAATGCAATAAGGCCAGAAAGCTAATAAATGTTTAGTAGCTAAAGAGAAAAGAGGACATTATCTTGGGTTTTTGTTGTGTGTTTTTTTCATTTAAAATTAATATATCCACATTACATAAAATTAGGGAAAAGATGCCCTCTTCTCTATAATCCTATTACTTTAACAGAATCAATTTTAATACTTTCTTGCACCTTTTGTCTATATATTTTGCCTCCTTTTGTATATACTCATGTTTCCTACTCTTATTTAATATGATGTTCATATTTTCCACATCTATCATTTCTAATGGCTATATAATACTCTATTAAGCGGAGGCAACAGAATTTCATCAGTGTGCATTAGTATGACAGTGTGTAGTGTGAACAAAGAAAGAAGGTAGATTAAAAGTATGACAATAGAGAGAACTAAACCAAGAAAATTCAGAGAAAGCTTTTAGATCAGAATTTTTAATTCTTCAAAGTCTGAACAACTCACCAGACATGAGCACAAAGCATGGTGAAGACTGAAAATAGATGATAAATAGGTTATTTATAATCTAATAACATTTAAATTAATGTGACACATTTAGTTATATGCAAAATTTTAATGACTATTTATGGTAATTACGTATAAATTGCTCTCCAGGTCCAGAGATAAATGTTGACACAGGTAATCTCATAATATAATTAGAGATACCTTTACGTGGCCAAACGGAATTTTCAATTTTCCTCCTCTCTTAGTTTTTGCATAGTTATAATTAGTTTCAATATCAAGTATTACCTTGGCACTTGTTTTAGTCAGTTGTACTGGATTATATTTGCCCCTAAATGAAACTTAGGTATTTCCTTATTGGAAACTATTATTTAACACTCACAGTGAGTAAAGAACTGTAAAATATAATATTAGGAACAGATAATTTAGATATAGTGTCTTATTTCAAGTGACCTTAGAGATGAGGGCCTCATCCATTCATTTATTTATTACAAGAGTAATATAAAATAAGACTAAAAGGGCAAGTTGGAGGAAAAGTTGGGAAGAGGCTTGCAGACCAGGATAAAGAGTTTGAACTTGATTTCGGAGGCCATAGGAAGACAACAGAGATCTTGGAGCAAGACTTCCATTTTCTACACATTTGTAAATGGTTTTAGTATGGCCAATCTGAGGAGAAAGGACTGAGGCAGGAGAGATTTGGGGAAAGAAGTCCAGATAGCAGGAGACTGATGGAAAAGCCTGGAGAGCAAAGATAAGGGCCTAATAAAGGCACCGGCAGAGGGAGGGAAGTCCTCTGTTTGTAATTTAGCAGAATGGGTGCATAGGGAGGTAAGCTGCAGAGGAGGTGGAAAAGGAAGAACCTAGAGAAAAAGAAAATAAACTCTGCTTTTACTGGAATTTGAGGAGTTTCTAGACACACTGGTGGAGAGGTCTTGTGTTTCAGTAGTGGACTGAAAGTGAGACAAGGAGAAAGAACCCTTCTAAACATTAAGGAGGAAAAGGTAGAAACATATGCATGCCAAGAAAGCTTGCCCTGTTAGCGATGCGAGTTTCATGAAGTATAGAGTGCTCAACCATGCTTGGCCACAGCTGATGTACAGGGAATAAAGTCTGAAAATGTACACAGAAGTCATCAACAACTTTAGCAAGAGCAGCTTAATAAAGTTCATGAGAGACTGGTTGGTATGACTCAGTGGTTGAGTGTCAACCCATGAACCGAGAGGTCAGTGGTTAGATTCCAGGTCAGGGGCACATGCCCGAGTTACAGGCTCAATCTACAGTAGGGGTGTACAAGAGGCAGCTGATTGATGTTTTCCATCAATGTTTCTATCTCCTCTATCCCTCTTCTTTCCTCTATCTCTACAAATCAATAAAAACATACTTTAAAATAAGTAATATTCATGAGATAAAACTCAATCATTTATAAAAAATGCTCACTGAGTGTTTTTTTATGTGCTGGATACTATTCCAAGCACCTTACCATATATTATCTCATTTAACTCTTTCCACAACCCTATGATCCATTTTCTATTAACTGTCTCCACTTTCTCATCTCATTCCACTGGATGAGAAACCAGGCTCAGAGGGCTGAGCACCATGGGAGGCCGCTAGGTAGAGAGGGCTGGGGATCAAAGCGGGCAGAGTCTACCGCCCAGGCACATCCTCAGCACACAGAGTAATGAGTCAGAGAACCTATGGGAATTGAGGAAGCAGAGAAAGCAAGACTTGGTAGGGCTGAGGGACAGAGGCTGGGGACCAATTAGTCAAACCACTCTTACGAAACATGAAAGACACATGGGTGGTGTTAATTGCTGAGAAGGGAGGGAGTTCAAGCAAAGCAAGAGTAGAGAGAAGTATGGCGTGTGGTCTGGGAGAGGGTGGAGAGGCAGAGAGGTTTAGCCTTGGTGGTCTACCAATTGGTGCAGATAAATCTAAGGGTGTTGGCAGCAACGTTAAGGGAAATCCTGGCCGAGGCATTCAGGAACTGCATGCAGTCCGGAGAGAAGTGGTGTGCATGCCGTTTGATGGCAGCATAAAATCTGCAATCACTGCCATGGGGGATGTAAATGGGAGCCGAGGAGGAGTGAGTAAAACCACCACTGAGCCAGTCCACGGCGGGAGGAAATGCATGGGAGGCTGCGTGTAGGTGTGTGTAGCATGATGGGTATGGCAGAGGGCCTGGGGAGCAGGCAGGCCCTCATGGGAGTCCTGGAGGAAAGGAGATGTCAGGGAGAATAGAGGAGTCTGTTTTCTCCTTTGTTGCATTTTTTATTTTTTTTAATATATTTTACTCATTTTTTACAGAGAAGAAGGGAGAGGGATAGAGAGCCAGAAACATCGATGAGAGAGAGACATCAATCAGCCACCTCCTACATGCCCCCTACTGGGGATGTGCCCACAACCAAGATACATGCCCTTGACCAGAATTGAACCTGGGACCTTTCAGTCTGCAGACCGACACTCTCTCCACTGAGCCAAAACCGGTTTTGGCGTGTTGTATTTTTTAATAAGTCTGGAAGAACAAGCTCTTTCAGTACTAAAACAGAGGCAGGAAGATGCTGGAGCAGCCTCCAGGTCCAGAGATGAAAATAATAGCTAATATTAATTGAGCACTTAAGGTAGACTGGAACTCTTCGACACACTCTGCCAGCCTATGAAATGAGAGCTGTGTGCGAGATAAGTGGGAGAACCACCGCTACCATTGGTGAGGGCCCCGAGCCAAGCCAGGTTTTCCTTAGAGCACTGGTTCTCAACCTGTGGGTCGCGACCCCTTTGGGGGTCAAATGACCCTTTCACAGGGGTCGCCTAAGACCCTCGGAAAATGCAGATATTTACATCACGATGCATAATAGTAGCAAAATGTCATGGTTGGGGGTCACCACCACATGAGGAACTGTATGCAAGGGTCGCAGCCTTAGGAAGGTTGAGAACCACTGCCTTAGAGGGAAGAGTTGTAGGAAAGGTTTTCGTGAAGAGGTACGACATTGCCATTTTAGACTTAGAAGAAAAATTAAAATGGGGAGCTCATATGTCAGTGTTTCCCATACCTGCTGGAAGTAGGTACCCCCTGAGGTTCCTAAGAAATACAGATTCTGATTCTGGAAATTCAGATTCAAAGTTTAGATGCTCCCTGGAGCCGTTTTTTAAATAAGCTCTTCGTGATTGGAGAAAGGAAAACCACCCTGAGCAGGAAGTAGAACCACCCCTGAGCAGACAGTATTTGGGGAAATACTATCACGGAGTGAAGAGTTGGGAACAGGCAGTTGGAAGAGACTGGAGCCTATTGGGGGGCCCGGATACCAGGCGCCTGGAGAGAGCACCTTTCCGTAGGGAAGAGGGGTGGAAGGGCAAAAGGAGGAAGGGTTCAAACCACAGTTTAGCTTTTCTTTCTTTTACCTAAAGAGTCGCAGTCAGAATGGAAAAGCCAAGCAGGAGTTCCGTGTTTTCCTGTTGCCAGAGCTCAGCAGGGGCACTGCTCAGGAGCACAGCTTGCCAGGGCTTGGAGGACAGAAGTTAGCAGAAAAGAGACTTGATAAACACACACACACAAAAACAAGAAGAGGTCAAAACTGGTTTGGCTCAGTGGATAGAGCATCTGCCTGTGGACTGAAAGGTCCCAGGTTCGATTCCCATCAAGGGAATGTATGTTGATTGCAGGCACATCCCCAGTAGGGGGCGTGCAGGAGGCAGCTGATCAATGTCTCTCATCGATGTTTCTAACTCTCTATCCCTCTCCTTTCCTCTCTGTAAGAAATCAATAAAATATATTTTTAAAAACACACACACACACAATAAGAGAACAATCTCTGGGAACTTCTAAGGCAGCTGCTGACGGGCTGCAGCTAAGCAGGTCCCTTCCAAGTGTGGAGGCAGGAGCCATGAAAAAGCATCTGAGAAAAGCTACGGAGGGGAGTTGGCGAGGCCAAGTGCTGGTGCTCACGGACTTTGATTGAAAAATTGTGGCGAATTTGAAGTGTGTGAGCAATCGTTGTTCTCCAAGGCTCCATAAGTCAGCCAGTTCACTTCAGATTCATGGAACGGCCTCTGGTTTTGCTTCACATCCCCGCCACCACCACACCGTTAGAGACCATCAGATGCAGCTGCAATGTATAGCTGCCCTATGGACAGGCAGACATGGCCCTCCCCTACAGTCTCCTGAACTGGTCTCTGGTAAACTGAAGCCTTTGGAAAACGTTATTCAATGAAATGTATGCGTGCAAGCTGACCCTTTAGGGATGATTCTAGAACGTATACCCAAAGTCGAAGGTTATGGTGAAGTCTAATGTTATTGTTGGATTTTTAATATTTTTAAGCAAACACAGCGTCTGATTTTAACGGGTGTACTGGCAAAGGGAAGGCACCAGCTAATGTCTGATATTGCTATTTAAAAATATACTTTCACAAATGCCTTCTCCATCATTTCATACCCTGAATACTTCCTGTCTGTGTCACATCCTAGTACTGTAATTGGCAAAGAAAAAAAAATAGTGGCCTCATACATGATTTAATTCTGCAGGCATTAGGCTGAGAACTCATATTTAAATCATTTTACTTTAAAAAGTATATGTGGATGTGTATGTTTCTATGGCAGATTGTACCCATAGAATTCAATTTTGTTTAAATTGCAAATACTGTTAACATTAGTCTTTCCTCCGTCCTTAACACACAAAATCAAGTCACCCATCCCAGATCTGCTCATCACCCACAGTCTAAACCAGGGTTCGATTCTTGTCAGGGTGCATGCCTGTGTTGTGAGCTCGTTCCCTGTAGGGAATGTGCAGGAGGCAGCCGATCAATGATTCTGATCCCTGATGTTTCTCTCCCTCTTTCTTCTTCTCTCTGAAATCAATAATATATATGTTTCCTTCTTCAACCTTTCCTAATTATTTTTATACTTCTCCTTCTGCAACTCTTTATTTTGAAATAATTTTAGACTTACAGAAACTTCGGGAAAAATAGTACAGTTCCCATATACCTTTCACCGAACTTTCTCTAATGTTAAGATAGTGCATAAATAGAACACACATAAAAAATTAAGAAATTAATATTGGTACACAATTATTAACTAAATTACAAACCTATGTGTATTTCACCAGTTTTTCTATTCATGATTTTTTTTTTTTCTGTTTCAAGATCCAACCCAAGTTTACATTATTCCGCCTCCTTGGTTTCCTGTGCTCTGGGACAGGTCTGCCCTTGTTTCCTCAGGACTTTGACACCTTGAAGACCTTGAGTCAGTTACTTTGTAGAACATCCCTCGATTTGAGTTCATCTGATGACTTCTCATGATTAGATTGAGGATGTAGATTTTTGGCCAGGATACCACCGAAGTGATGTGCCCTTCTGAAGGGACACATGATGTCGATAGGTTTTAGAACTGGTGATGTTAATCTTGCTCATGTAATTAAAGCGGTATCTGTTTGGTTTCTTCACTGCCAAGTTCCTGTTTTTCCCTTTGTAATTAACACACACCTGGGGGGTGATATTTTGAGACTAGGCAAATATCCTAGTTCTCCTCAATACTTTCTCCCACTGATGTTAGCATCAATCAATGGATCTCGTGGGCAGCTATTATAACTGTGCTGGTCCAATAATCATTTTTATTTTATTTATTCCTTTGACATTGACTACTTGGAATTCTCTAAGAGCTATCCTTTCTTCCTCCACCATCAATTGATTTATTCAATATTTATATCATTATAGTAAATTTATTTTGTTCCATGGATTATAATCCAGTCTTATCATGATTTTGTTGGTCATATTATCCCAGCTCTGGCTGTTAGGAGCTCTTTCAGAATCGTTGCTGTTCCCTTTTGCTTTGTCAAGACTTTTGGAGAACTTCCTTATTCTTTGGCTCTATGTGGTACTTCAGGGTGATCTCAGATTGTCGTTGCCACCAGGGAACCAATCAATTTCCTAGTGGGCCCAATTCCTTCTATTCAGAAACCAGGACCTGAGCTAGGAGTGCTCATTGCTGGGACCATTGCTTCCAGACCCTCGCAGCAAATAAGACTTAGAAATATATATACTTACTAGAGGCCCGATGCATGAAATTTATGCAAGAGTAGGCCTTCCTTCCCCCAGCTGCTGGCATGGGCTTCCCTCTGGCACCCAGGACCCAGGCTTTCCTTGCATCCCAGCTTCATCTGGAAGGTCATCAAGAAGGATGTCCAGTCTAATTAGCATATTACACTTTTATTATTATAGATCAGTGGTTCTCAACCACTAGCAGGGTCACCTAAGACCATGGGAAAACACAGATATTTACATTATGATTCATTAACAGTAGCAAAATTACAGTTATGAAATAGCAACGAAAATAATTTTTTGGCTAGGGGTCACTACAACATGAGGAACTGTATTAAAGGGTCACGGCATTAGGAAGGTTGAGAACCACTGTTATAGATACTAACCTGTTCATCCACACACATCTATATTTCTGAATCTGTGTATACATTTAAAAACTGTGAGTTGATGCCGATACTACCAATTCCAGTCCAACATCACAATGTTTATTATAGCCTTCCCCTTTTCTTATGGCTAATTTCTTTTCATGCTGTGAAAAAAGCTGGCAGTTATTATCTACAATATATTTATTTCCTTGTTCACCCTTTTAGTATTCACCTAAAGTTGTTTCAGAATTGCTAACTCATAGCCTTCTGCTGACTAGAGTATAATATTTGTGCGTAATTCGTTTTGTCTTCACTCTATTGTAGCCAGTAAAAATACTGTTTTTCAATGCTAGTTCTTTTACTTCCAGGGCCTTCAATGTGGTTATGTTAGTTATTTGTAATATAATTAGGTTCATTTATTTTAGATGTAGTCCTACTTGGGGTCCCCTCACCCCACCTGTTGGCTAATACAGTGCTTAGTAAAAGTCACTCTTTGTTGTATACAGTTCGTGGGGTTTGGGTAAGTACAAAGAGTCATATCTCCACAGCTAGGATGTAGAACAGTTCCACACCACAAACTCTCTCCTCCATTCCTGAGAATCACGGGTCTGTTTTCCAAAGTTCCACCTTTTCCACTATGCCGTAAATAGAATCAAACAATAGGTAGCCTTTGGGATCTGGCTTCTTTCATTTCTGTAGAACCACAATGCACTTGAAGTTCATCTGTGTTGTTGTGTGAGTACCATTCCACTAGGTGGATGCTCCCCTCCCTTCTCATGACAGGGAGGACAGTATCTTTATGATCCTTGTCCATGCATCTACTAGGTAAACTCATAAAATTGCCCACTGAATGGATGCTCCTTGGGACTGTGAAACTGTGACTTTGAAAGCATGTTGTTGTTTTTTCATCTTTCTTGAGCACAAAGTTTGCATCATTTGATCTTATTTACTTTGATGATTTTTTATAATCATCAATCACTTTAACATTCCAATGAGGGTTAGAACCAACCTTTCATTGTGTGGGGTTTTTTTTTTTTTTTTGTAAGATCGAGAGAGAGAGTATCGATAATCAATATCTTCACATAAAATACAAGCCTTGTAATAGCTACTTCTTCCCCAACTACTTAAAGGTGGCAGAATTGACTCATTTTCAGTTTTATGTCTTCTGCTTTCCTTTACTCATCCTCTGGTGGAAGCACTAATGAGTCCTCAGGTGGCCATAAAAACAGAAAGATGGAAAGAAAGGGGAAGTGCAGTCTGTGGGTGATACATGGTAGGTAAAAAGCTTCCATGTCACTGAGAATTAATGTCATTCCAATAAAATTGATTGAGTAGGGATTATGTATCTTTGACTTATTTTAGATTTCCATTTAATGTTTGGCATCTGTTGATTCACTGATAGACTTACGGTCTGTCCTAAAAGTCTACCTAAAGGAATATATTCCTGTGCAGAAAGTACCCAACTCCTAGCTCTGTTGTCTTTTGCAACTGCCTGTGTGCTCATCACTATAAAGTGTGGCATTAATTGGGAGAAGCTTAATTGCACTAAAACAGACATTTGTAACTTATATCCATGGATAGGCACACATGGATATCTTCTAGGAATCTGTGAGCTTCTAGGAATTATGTATACTAGTGTATGCACATTTCCTAGGAGGAAGGACCTTAGTTTTAATCACATTTTCAAAACTGCAAAATTAACCAGAAAGATCATCTACCCAACTCTTCTAATATTGACATGTTAACCCTGAAAGCCCTCATATCCTGTCTCTTTAATCTGAGAAACATTCATTCAAGCTCAAGAGCGTTGGCTACACTGTCAAATTCATAGGATTAAAGCATTGAACCTTTGTCTTTATCTCCAGCACCTAGGACAGAGCCTGAGAGATTGAGAGGTGTTTGATAACTTTATGAATGAATTCCATATTTTTAAGCTACTGATAGGACTTTTTAGTCTCTTGCTATAAGAAATCTGAGTGGCCTATGTTTTGTAAGACATATAATTTAATTAGTTTGCAGGAATTCATAAGATTTTCTCATATATCAGTTAATTAACTAGTAAATCACTAATGCTAGTGAGTATACCCAATATTTTTTAAAATATATATTCTTACTGATTTCAGAGAGAGGAAAGGAAAGGGAGGTAGAAACATCAATGCGAGAGAAACATTGATCAGCTGCCACTTGCACACTCCCTACTGGGGATAGAGCCCACAACCCAGGCATGTTGCTGACCAGAAATCGAACCATGACCTCCTGGTGCATGGATTGATGCTCAACTACTGAGCCCCAGTACTTTTTTTCTAGTACTTTTTGTATTTGCATCATGTGCCTTCCTTTCCTGAATCACTGTGGCCAACATAGGTAAGAAATGGAAATATATTTCTCCCTCTCTGTTTTGTTACCTAAGGAAGGGAAGGTTTGACTCAGTTTGAAAAGATCACTCTGTAGTGTGAAATCTTTTAAAATAAAAGTTTTATTTCAGTTTTTTTAAACTTTGGATACAAGATCTAAACTGTGTTATTATGCAGAATTGACGATTCTTTCCATAAATTGATTTATAAATGTCTATAGAGGGCTTTCTGAAGAAATCACCGATAATAGTGTTTTGGTATTTAAAAATATATACTGGGGCTGAGTTTCAGAGACTTGGATGATCCTCTCTCTTCTACAAGGTGGTCACCAGCAATTTCAATCCACAATACTCTTTGTTTTAAGTACATAATGGAACAATTTAAAAGTGGCACATCCTTGTTTAGGGATGACAGTTCAACACTAGTCAAGAGCTAAGCAGTAGGCACCGATCCATGGAAAGCTCAATCCATTATAGGTGGCTACAGTCATGAAAATGCATATAGACATAACATGGATATAAATATATAGGTAGATAGATATATTTTCAACATTTGCAAACTGGGATACCACAGCCTGAATCTGGTTCACAGATACTTTACATTTGGGCCATAGATTACCATTTTTAAATTAAAAATGAGCCAATATTTAAAAACCAAGATATTTCATAAAGATGGACGAAATTTGCTAACTTTTTTTAAGCTGGTAGGAATCATTGGTTCATGTTGAAAACCTTTTCTGTAAATTTAAGTTTTTTCAAGTTTAAGTTTCACAAGAGGCTTTCCTGTTTCCTTAAAATGTGTTTTGAACTCCATGCTTGCCGTTCTGTGCTGTTACAAACTCTGGAACTATGCTCTGCCTTTCACCTGTGAAAATGTTGCTATTAACTCACACGTGTTCAACAAAACTGACATTAAGCTGTTTTTCTGGGAGAATTGATGGATTTATGCTGCTCCATCCACACATTCTTGGCAAGTGCCCTTTTGACCACTGGCACAGATTTGCAAGACTGTCTGCGTTGGTGGTAGACCCTGTGGTTATGGAATAGGTCCAAGTTAACTGGCCCACACAGGGGAGCCAACCCATGACCTCAACCCCATTACCACAGTGTTCTCGCCAACTGAGCTAAATAATAAGTAATTGTTTCTTAGCAATCTGACCAGATCAGCTGGCATATATTAAGTGTCTGTCTGTGGACAAGGGTGAGGATGTCAGTGAACAAGGGAGCTTAAGATAATGGGAAAGTTATCAAGGCCTCACATTGGTTGGCATGTTGCATTTGGCCAAGTAGTTACTAAATTGGACTTCGTCATTACAACTAATTGCATTTCTGGGCAATTCAAACTTACGAAACAAACAAAAAAAACACCCCCAAATCTACATTTTATTGAATAGGGTTCTTTTTTTAAGGATTCGGATTTTTTGGTGAATAATTCATAACATATGTACAAACAATTGGGGAACATCACGAGATGGAAAGAGTTTGTAATGAATTGAAGGATTCAGGTCCCTGTTTGGTCCCAACTACCGATGGCTTTAGGCTATTCAGTAGACTTGGAGCTTTGAGAGGGTTGCATAACTATGATGGCAAAGATCCCTCTGGCCTTACGCACAACTTTCTATAACACCACAATTTTTGAACCAATCAGAACACTTTGCATATAAATCTCTTTATAACTAAAAATGCAAATGGGATATTTCTCACAGAGAGAGAATTTAACAAGTAACATTTCAAAAACATGTACTGAACAAACTTAATTTTAAGATATGTTGGTGCTTGTAAAAATTGATATGTGATATGCATATTTTATACAGAAATCCAATGTAAATCCAATAAATAAATAAATAAATAAATAAGCAAGCAAGCTATGGTTTTACATATTACATGATAGGTTATTAATGGCATTTTATATTTCAAAGCACTTATGAATCACTTTTAAAATTTTGGTTTATCCAATAGCCATTATTTTAGGTGCAACATATTAATTGCTTTCGGATTACTATTCATGAATCTTCTGATATTTTTTGTCTATTGATGTGACCATCTTATACCTACCTCTTCTCCACCTAACTTGTTAAACTTGTGTGAAGCATGTCAAGTTCTGGCTTTCCTTAACAAATTGCACATTATTGCAGTTCTTTCTTTTCTTTGTTATGAATGCTCTCAAATATTACATTTATAGCACTGAGATAATGGTTGGCTCTATTGTTCTTTTACCCAAACTGATTCTTACTTCACTGGATTGGCAAGATCTCCGAGCGCACAGGTCTCAATAGGAGGGGACCTACAAAGTTGGTGTAAAATGAATGACAACAGCTCGGTCACACTCGACATAGTACATTGGCCCGGGTTTCCAAATAACCTTCCAAAATGAAAAACACAAATGCTGTGGGTTTCTACAGAATCAAATATGACCGTAATGTTTGTGAAAAGGATGAGTTATTGGAAGTTGCTTCAATATTAGGTGGTGACGTTTAGAAATGCTAAACCTGGAGAGACCAGGAGCATTAAATCCAAAGCCAAATACGGGTTGCAGATGTGCTGGGCGATGGTTGCCAACTCAGCACCATGGAGTGCCGCGGCTGGTGGGCCCTGCACCGGCCCTCCAAAGCCTTTCTGAAACACAGGCAGATTCTGAGACACTGCTGTCATCTGAGAAAACACATAGTTGGGCAAAAGAAACATTTCCAATATAATTCCTTGTATGTGATGCTGTCCAAATGGATTTAATATTTAAAAATATCCACGGAGATAAGAAAACAACCTCAGGCTAATTTACTTGGTTGAATCTCTGACTTTTTTTTTTTTTTAAGATAATGCTCTCCAAAAATTCCATGTGGAATGTTCTACTCAGAGGATTAGACCTCTGATTTATTTAATTAGGTGCTTTATAGGATTGTGTATTTAATTACTTAGACACAAAATTCCTAGCATTGGTTTCTTTCATGATTCTGTGAGGACTGTGTCAGCCATTTTGAACTGTAGAATGGTATCAGGAATCCGGGGGAATTATTCATCTGTGATATTGAAGAAAAGAAAAATTAGCCTTTGGTACTGGAAAGAGAGGAACAAGAAAATATACTTACATAGCAGAATAGTAGTTTCACAGTCTAGTGGACAAGCAAATAAGAGCCTGATGCTTTGGACAGACTATAAATCAATTTCTGATTTCTTTGGTCAAATTGTAAATCATCAGTGTGCTAAACTGCTACACATTTCTAGGTGAAAGCATATTTTTTATGATTGTGTGTTACTAGTAATAGCTCTTTCTGAATTATAGGTGATTAGAAAACCTTGTCAGAAATTAAATTGCTGTTATTGTTTAATCCTGGATATACTTTTTTTTAGTGATGTTATATGGCTGAGAATGAGATTATATCCATTTTTTATAGAATGGCATTACAATCCCGTGGGAAACCTATTCCCATGTAAAAGATTCCTGTCTTTTGTCCCGCCTCCCTGGACAAAGGGAACGTTGATTGCTCAGTGGCCCTTGAGTGACTATCAGATAAGGTGTTCTGGGACCTGGAGGACGCCTACAATCTTTACTGTGTGACATAAAGAATAAACAGAAATTCTATTTAAAATAACAAAAATGCCGAAACCGGTTTGGCTCAGTGGATAGAGCGTCGGTCTGGGGACTGAAAGGTCCCAGGTTCGATTCCGGTCTAGGGCATGTACCTTGGTTGCAGGCACATCCCCAGTAGGGGGCGTGCAAGAGGCAGCTGATTGATGTCTCTCTCTCATCGATGTTTCTAATTCTCTATCTCTCTCCCTTTCTCTCTGTAAAAAAATCAATAAAATATATTAAAAAATAAAAATAACAAATTACACTTCATTTTGAATCTGGCAACCCATGGGTGGGTCCCAAGTTTTCCAACTCAGATAGGCCTAGAGCAGTGGTTCTCAACCTTCCTAAGTCCGTGACCCTTGCATACAGTACCTCATGTGGAAATTTCATGACCCCCAACCATGAAATTTTGCTACTGTTATGCATTGTAATGTAAATACCTGCATTTTCCCGAAGGGGTCGCGACCCACAGGTTGAGAACCGCTGGCCAAGAGGAAGGGAGTTTCTAGACTTTGAAAAAAAAACTGAAGTGGAGACTCTTGCAAGCAATACAGATTTGAAAAATTTTGTGAGACGTGTGACTTTGGTGCCCTAGATGTACTCAAGTGTTATGTACAGTTTCTCTTGAGACACTCAGAATAGATTTTTTTTTTTCCTATCAGCCCACTCATAGTTGAGAATCAATTCGGTTTTATGACCTACTCTTGAGGGACTTATAGAATAAAAAGGATATTAGTTAACTTTAAATAAAACATAAAAATATTGAAATCTGACCCTTTGCCTTATAAACTGAGTTACGACTCAATATTTTTTAATAACCTCTTTTTCCTAAAAGAACTCTTTTATTAAGGGGCACAGATGGAGGTTATTATTATTTGGAATTTCGTTAAAGACAGGATGAACTAATGACAAAGATAAGCAGTGTCAAAACTCCAGAGAATGAGAACCTAGCAACTACCTCACACATGTCTCTATTTGAAACCTAGGATGAAAGAGGCCATAATTTCTGAAGCTGAAATTAAAGGTCTCAGTACGAGATAGACATCATGTTTTTGTCTCTAGGTGACATCTTGCCGATTAATCATCTTTAATGATGGCTTGGGGTTTACATCTCATTTCAGAACCTGGCGTGGTGTTTTTGCAAAAGGTGTGTGTCCAACATGAAAGAACGGGTCATCAGAGATAGAAGCCTAAAGTGACTTGGGGCCCCAATGATGCTTAGATAGCCAGGCGCGCACCGCACCCCCCCCCCCCGCAATTGCCTTTCCTAGGTGAGTCACAGCCTGTCCCGTTTCATCTGGCTGTGGCTGACTCTAGACAGCCAGGCTGTGCCTACCTTGGAGCTCTCACATCTAAACAGAGCTAGTATGGTGACTGGCATGTTTATAGGGAAGGTATCTTCTGCTTGGGAGCTTTGTAGGGGGAGAACTTGCTGATTTATGAAGAACCATTGGATCCTCCTTCTAGAATAGAGACTATGAAAAAAGGAGATAAGCAATATTCAGATATTCCCTGAAATCCAGACTTCATCTGTAATTCGGCTCAGCAATAGCTGTTGAGTTTTTACTGTGTATTAGGCACTAAGAATAAGAGTAGGGACCATGTTTGACTAATTTACTTATATCCTCAGCATCTACTAGAGAATCTGGCATGAAGTTTGTACTCAGTAAGTATTTGTTAAATGAATGCATGAAGGCATAAACAACAGTACATATAGAGACTCAGCCCTATCCCTTGAAGAGCTCGTGCTTAAGCAATGGTGAAACTGGTACCCTATTCCAAATACAGCTGGTAATTCTAGCACAAGCCCTCCTCCTTTCTGGAACCTTCCCTGAATCCATTCTCCATCCTATCCTGCATAAGGATACACATGCCTACCCAAGTTTGTCTTGAATAGGAAAAACGTTATGCACATGAAAAAAAAATTAAACACCTTTACATGTGAGTTCTAGCAAATGGAGACATCTCAGAAATTAACCTCCAACAATTCTCCCTGATTCAAAAGTGCTTTTTCTTCTACAGGAAAAAGCCCAGTTAAGAGAGCTTCCACCTTTTAAGAACAATTTCAAACTTAGTATCACTTATTGAAAATCAATATAATAACTCTTTTCTATTGTTTAAGGTTCTCTTCCCAGCTCTAACATGCATTAATTACTTTGCTTCTTTTGTACTTGTACAATAAATGCTTGTGGGGGAAAAAGCCACCTAATTGAAGACTTTTGTGGCACAATGGAAAAGTTTCCCAACCCCAGGGGAAAAAAAATCTGTGATGTTCTCATTGTCTTTTTGAGGACTATTTTATATATTAAAAAGAAAAAAATATTTTTAAAGTTATACTTTATGTGACATGCAGAAGGTTTAGAATATACGGAACGTAAAAGAATATAACATGAGCTATAGAGGGTTAATGCTGTGTTCTTAATTTTAAATTTCAGATAAATATGATTTCAGCTTTGATCCTACGTGGACTAATTCTTTTGTCACTCAACTAATTAATTCAGTATGCTAGAGAAAAGATGCTAATTTGGGCATCAAAGAAGTGATTTTTTTTTTGTTTAATCAGAGCTATAAAGATAAGTTTTACTCCCATTAGACTGGATCGGGAGCTCAATCATTTCATTCTTATCCAGTGCCGATGAGTTCCAGAGAAAATGTGCCCTGTTATCTGATCTTCTGAAGATGGAGAGGTAGCATCCAGGATTCCCTTTAAAACGGTCCTTTGAATAGTCATTGTCCACCCCTCTCCCCCACAAAATCAGTCATTTCTGAACATTGTCCTTTTCTTCTTTATACGTAACAAGTTAAGGGCGCCCTCATTTTTTCCTGGTAATGGATTTTATACAAATTTCACATATGTTCACTGGTGAGGTTGGAATGTATGTTCTATTTGACATTTTACTCAGAGACTATATGAGTACATGAGGCCTCCAGGACTTTGGGGGTAGCCCTCGCTGGGGTGAATTTCACGGACATGAGTCAGCCAGTTTTTCCCTTCCCAGGCCCTTGACTGCAATGGCCCACCTGCCAGTGAGGGAACCTCGGAGCTATTTCCTGCAGTGCGGGCTGCGATTTCCTCACGCAGGATGAATCTGGTCAGTGTGGGGCAGCCCCGCAGGGTGATCAGAGGATAGCCCTGGCATTGGGAGGCAGAGAAAACGGAAGGGAAGAGGAAGAAGGGACGCCATGGGTGGGAGAATGAGAAGACCTATGTGGCTAGGGGCCATGGCCGGAACTGCATCCTGTGATCTGTCTGACTCAGCATGGAGTTTTATGGACAGGCCTTGAGTCTCACCTGGCCACTCCAGCAGCCTTCAGAGATGCTCAAAAACCCACTTACAGGTAATAGGAAGAAGAAGGAAGAAGCCACATGGCTTCTGCTTTGAAATAAGTAAACGTTTAATAAAAAGAAAAGCCTATCTAACTAGTAAGAAAGCATACGAATGCAAAAAGAGAGAGAGAGAGAGAGAGAGAGAGAGATCTATTTCTTTAATGTTCCTGTTAAATATATTTCCCAGAAATCCTAAGCATTTAGTCTGCATCACTGAGGCTCTTGCCTACGATGTCTCAGAGCCAGGGAGAGCGTATGAAAGTGATTAATCAAGTTCATGGTGCTCCTGATGAGGATTTCTCCTTCTGGAAAGCGGAGGGTAGAATAACTTAAAACCCAGTATGAGAGTGACAGCTAATACGCTTTTATAGTCCCTGTGTGGATCTGAAAATCATACCTTATTAGTATCTTTATCTTTCTTGCTCACTCATTCAGGCTTATTTTTACTTCTGGCCTCTATTTTATATTTTTCTCCCTCTTTTTTCCCTGACAGAACGATGCTTTAATAATCTCAGAGCAGAGTTTTCATTTGCTACAAAAAGCAAAACTCATCAAAAGTAACTGGCCAGCATAGCCAGTGTGACTCAGTGTTTGAATATCGACCTATGAACCAGGAGGTCATGGTTTGATTTTTGATCCGGGCACATATCAGGGTTGCAGGCTTGATCCTTAGTAGGGGGCCATGCAGGAAGTAGCCAATTGATTGATGATTCTCTTTCATAATTGATATTTCTATCTCTCTCTCCCTCTTTCTTCCTGTCTCTCTAAAAAATCAATAAGAACATATATTTTTCCATATATGTGTGTGTGTGTGTGTGTGTGTGTGTGTGTAAAGTAACTGTCTAGTAGCTCCTAAATTCCTTAACTGATTCTTTCAAGTTGGACTTTTAGAGAACCTCTTCGCTTAGTTGTTTATTTGTAGGACGATGGGTTCTTGGTGATGTGCATTTTCTGGTCCTCTAGAATTACTTTTAATGTATTCAGTATTTCCAAATTCACGTGTTTCCTAGCTCCTCAGTCAGGAAAGACAAATTAGCTCAAGGATTCCCAGTCACTTGAATTGAGTCTGTGGGCTGCCTAAGACTCTGCCCAGCAGGTGTTTTATCCGCTTAGGGAGAATTCTTAGAGTGTTATAGGACCTCGCTGCTTTTTAATCCCCAAAACAAACATCAACCTATTTGAGATCTGAAGATTTCTTGCTTCGAAATGAAGAGTTGCCATGACCACCAATTTAGGAGTCACATCCTGGAATTAGGAACAGCCCAGAGGAAAGGAGTAGTTTTAGGGTAGGCAGGAAGGTTGGCCTCAAAGGAAGTGGTAGATAAAGATATCAGAGAGATTAAACATGTTGGTCGTTTTCACATAGTTTGTCTTCATCTTGGAAATATAAAAACATATCCCAAATAAATGTCTAAGCCACATGCCAAAAATTAAAATTAAAATATTAATTAGAAATCTTATTGTTAGGGCCTCAACCGCTTAGCCCAGTTAAAATTAACATGTCTTTTAAGATTGAATTCTTTAGTTACTAAAAAGCATCAGCTCAGTTGCTACTTGTGAATACATCCTATAAAGCAAATGCCTGTCTCCTTTCACAAACCATGGAGTGGACTTGGAGTTCTAAAATCAACGCTTCTGTTTGGGAAAGCAAAAAGGGTGATAGCATCCCCACCCGCTCCTGAAAAGTCACCAGCATTAACAAGGGCGATCCTACATACTGTGTAAGGCTAAAAAAACAAACTGAATATATTTCTTGCTTAATCAAGATTGATTTCCAACAAACATAAATTTGTTCATTATTCTATCAATAATCCATATATATAAAAAGCCAGGGGCCGTTACAACCAAAACAACTGGATGGACGACTGAACAGGCTGTATAGGGCGACCAGGCCAGCAAAGGGGTTAGTGAGGGATGTCCAGGCAACCAAACAGCAGGCTGTGTGGGGCGACCAGGCTGGCAGGGCGACCAAATGACTGAACAGCAGGCTGTGTGGGGCAACAAGGCCAGTGGATTAGGGGGGGCAGTTGGGGGCAATTAGGCTAGCAGGGGTGCAGTAAGGGGCAACCAGGCTGGGGGGGGCGCGGGCAATTAGGGGGAAACCAGGCTGGTGAGGAGGGCAGTTGGGGGCGACCAGGCCAACAGGCAGAGGCAGTTAGGGGTGATCAGGCTGGCAGGGGAGCAGTTAGGGGCTATCAGGCAGGCAGGTAGCTGGGCAGTTAGGAACCAGCAGTCCTGGATTGTGAGAGGAATGTCCAACTACCAGGATCTGGCCTAAACAGGCAGTCAGACATCCCCCAAGGGTCCTGGATTGGAGAGAGTGCAGGCTGGGTTGAGGGCCCTCCTCTTCTTCCCCCTCCCCCGTGCACAAATTTCATGCATCAGGCCTCTAGTATTAACATAAAAATAGGCAATGCCCTTAGGTACCCATCAAAAGGAGGGAAAACTCTCTAATTGGTCAATTTTCACTGAATTTTTATAAGATGCATTAACTCTCAGATACAGTGGGAACCATCTGAGGTAAACAAGTAAAGACCTCTGTGACATACGTTTTAGAGAGAAGCAATAGCTGAAGTGCACAAAACCATCGGAGATTTCAATACATGGAAGTTAATTTTGTTGGCATATGCATATGCTAATTCACAACCCAATTTAGAATACATCAGACAACAGAAACCTTTTATGGGTGAATTTCAGAATAAACTATGGAAATACAGTCAAAGGTCTGTGAACTTCTCTCCTCCCGTATTTTGCTCGAGCTATTTCAAACTGTATAATTTATAAAGTGCTAAGACAATATCATGTGTAGTTTGTAAGTCAGCTAGTTACAGGGAGAATGAATCATTATCCAACTCCAGAAAACATGACCGTGAGGATTGTGCATTTTCACATCTGACATCATTCCGTAGATTTCCAAGTTTAATGTTAATGGTGACTGCATCTCATAGCCTTTCCAAATGTATCATAGACACCTAAAGGTATTATCTGATCGGAGGGGGAGAAATACATCCTGTTTCAGACTTTCAACTATCCTTGGATTCATAGTTCACCATTAATTTGAAGTAAGATTATCTGGACTTTTTTCTTGCTCACCTTTTAATCATCGTAAGCCATTGCTCAAGATTGCTTGTAAGTGGAAGAAGAGTGGATGCTAAGAGCTGCCTAAACAGCCCAATGGGATCTAGGAGGAAAGTTGTAGACAGTACTTAGCAGAACTCTGAAGTGAATTATGTGAGAGACTAGACATGGAAAAAGCCAGAGCTATACATATTGTGAATTTGGATCATTTGCCATCCTGCCCGGGAATCTGCAAAGGTTTTGAATTATCTAGAAAGATCATCATTATCTAGAAAACTCAAGGAAAAAGACAGAAGAAAATATTTGCTGAGAAATTAGGGGATAACTCCTCCGAATTGTATTTAAAATCTTTATCATATGGAAAATGATAGGAAGCTGCGGCTTGTTTTGTTAAGTTAGATACTACTTGAGAGTTGATACTATTAATGGTCAAATTATATGTTTATAAACCATGTGATGTGCAATGGCTATTCAGTATATGACTGAGTGAATGAATGAGCCATTACTGAATTCTACTTCCCCAGAGTAGAATGGCTGATCAGGGACTTCCTACCTAGGCAAAATCAGAACATAAGTAAGGTCTGTTTTGTGTATTTTTCTGTAACCCTTTCTGGTATACACCTTGTGTATTCCACTTCCTTTGATTTCTTCATTTCTGGCAAGAAAACTCTTTTTTTTTTTAATAGAAACCACTTCTTTTGCACATGTTGTACTATGTTATCTACTAAATTAATTACCTGGAAACACCTTCGCTTCCCCTTTATCAACTCTAGAACAAACTAGTTTCTTCTCCTAGCCATTTTTTTCCCACATCTCTTCCTCCTGCTTACAGCCAATTCCCCCAGAGGTTCTGTCTATCTCTGACCTCTTCCCTTATCAAGAATGTTGTTCTCCTACACCAGCGTTCATGATAGCATTATTCACAGCAGCCAAAAGGTGGACCTACCCAAACATCCATCCACAGATGAATGGATAAGCAAATATAGTTCATATAATGGAATGTCATTCGGCCTTTAGAAAGAAGGAAATGCTGCTACATCCTGTAACATAGATGAACCTTGAGGACATCAGGCTAAGTTAAATAAGTCACACACCAAAGGATGAATATTGTACGATTTCACTTGCATGAAGTACCTAGAATTGGCTAATTCAGGCAGAAAGTAGAATAGTGGTCACCAGGGGCTGGGGAAGGGGAATTGGGGAGTTACTGAGTGGACACAGAATTGCAGTCAGGGGGTGATCAAAAAAAATTCTGGCAAAGGATGGTGGTTCAAGGTTGCACTACAATGTGAATGTACTTAGTGCCACTAAAATATACACTTAAGAATTATTAAAATGGTATATTTTGTTATATATATTTTACCACAGTAAAAAAAATTATCTTCTCTGTTCCATCTCTAACCGTTCACACTCTGTGGCATTTTCTCTCTCTCAGCAAACACAAGTCCTTCAATATCAGCCAAATTGAAAATGTCCTTCTTGAACTTTCCACCCTGCCTGTAGCTCCCATCCTACCAGCAATGGTTGTATACACGCAGAGACACAAAATTTGATACTTACCTGCCTTTCATTGTTGAGATCACTTGGCCTCTGCTCACACCTCTCCAGTGAACCTTGCCAAGTTGATGAATAGCTACCGATTGCCAAACCTCCAAATCGAGTGGGCCCTGTTCAGTCCTCACCTCCCTGGACTTCCGGCAATATTCTGAGGCAACCAATTATTTCTCTCACATCAATGTTTCTCTCTCTCTCTCTCTCTCTCTCTC
>JAAGEH010000022.1:5940620-6059274 GCA_011751065.1 Lasiurus cinereus
CTTCCCCCTCCCCCGTGCACAAATTTCATGCATCAGGCCTCTAGTATTAACATAAAAATAGGCAATGCCCTTAGGTACCCATCAAAAGGAGGGAAAACTCTCTAAATGGTCAATTTTCACTGAATTTTTATAAGATGCATTAACTCTCAAATACAGTGGGAACCATCTGAGGTAAACAAGTAAAGACCTCTGTGACATACGTTTTAGAGAGAAGCAATAGCTGAAGTGCACAAAACCATCGGAGATTTCAATACATGGAAGTTAATTTTGTTGGCATATGCATATGCTAATGCACAACCCAATTTAGAATACATCAGACAACAGAAACCTTTTATGGGTGAATTTCAGAATAAACTATGGAAATACAGTCAAAGGTCTGTGAACTTCTCTCCTCCCGTATTTTGCTTGAGCTATTTCAAACTGTATAATTTATAAAGTGCTAAGACAATATCATGTGTAGTTTGTAAGTCAGCTAGTTACAGGGAGAATGAATCATTATCCAACTCCAGAAAACATGACCGTGAGGATTGTGCATTTTCACATCTGACATCATTCCGTAGATTTCCAAGTTTAATGTTAATGGTGACTGCATCTCATAGCCTTTCCAAATGTATCATAGACACCTAAAGGTATTATCTGATCGGAGGGGGGAGAAATACATCCTGTTTCAGACTTTCAACTATCCTTGGATTCATAGTTCACCATTAATTTGAAGTAAGATTATCTGGACTTTTTTCTTGCTCACCTTTTAATCATCGTAAGCCATTGCTCAAGATTGCTTGTAAGTGGAAGAAGAGTGGATGCTAAGAGCTGCCTAAACAGCCCAATGGGATCTAGGAGGAAAGTTGTAGACAGTACTTAGCAGAACTCTGAAGTGAATTATGTGAGAGACTAGACATGGAAAAAGCCAGAGCTATACATATTGTGAATTTGGATCATTTGCCATCCTGCCCGGGAATCTGCAAAGGTTTTGAATTATCTAGAAAGATCATCATTATCTAGAAAACTCAAGGAAAAAGACAGAAGAAAATATTTGCTGAGAAATTAGGGGATACTACTCAGAATTGTATTTAAAATCTTTATCATATGGAAAATGATAGGAAGCTGCGGCTTGTTTTGTTAAGTTAGATACTACTTGAGAGTTGATGCTATTGAAGGTCAAATTATATGTATATAAACCATGTGATGTGTAATGGCTGTTCAGTATATGATTGAGTGAATGAATGAGCCATTACTGAATTCTACTTCCCCAGATGGCTGATCAGGGACGTCCCACCTAGGCAAAATCAGAACATAAGTAAGGTCTGTTTTGTGTATTTTTCTGTAACCCTTTCTGGTATACACCTTGTGTATTCCACTTCCTTTGATTTCTTCATTTCTGGCAAGAAAACTCTTTTTTTTTTTATAGAAACCACTTCTTTTGCACATGTTGTACTATGTTATCTACTAAATTAATTACCTGGAAACACCTTCGCTTCCCCTATATCAACTCTAGAACAAACTAGTTTCTTCTCCTAGCCATTTTTTTCCCACATCTCTTCCTCCTGCTTACAGCCAATTCCCCTAGAGGTTCTGTCTATCTCTGACCTCTTCCCTTATCAAGAATGTTGTTCTCCTACAACAGCGTTCGTGATAGCATTATTCACATCAGCCAAAAGGTGAACCTACCCAAATGTCCATCCACAGATGAATGGATAAGCAAATATAGTTCATATAATGGAATGTCATTCGGCCTTTAGAAAGAAGGAAATGCTGCTACATCCTGTAACATAGATGAACCTTGAGGACATCAGGCTAAGTTAAATAAGTCACACACCAAAGGATGAATATTGTACGATTTCACTTGCATGAAGTACCTAGAATTGGCTAATTCAGGCAGAAAGTAGAATAGTGGTCACCAGGGGCTGGGGAAGGGGAATTGGGGAGTTACTGAGTGGACACAGAATTGCAGTCAGGGGGTGATCAAAAAAATTCTGGCAAAGGATGGTGGTTCAAGGTTGCACTACAATGTGAATGTACTTAGTGCCACTAAAATATACACTTAAGAATTATTAAAATGGTATATTTTTGTTATATATATTTTACCACAGTAAAAAAATTTATCTTCTCTGTTCCATCTCTAACTGTTCACACTCTGTGGCATTTTCTCTCTCTCAGCAAACACAAGTCCTTCAATATCAGCCAAATTGAAAATGTCCTTCTTGAACTTTCCACCCTGCCTGTAGCTCCCATCCTACCAGCAATGGTTATATACACGCAGAGACACAAAATTTGATACTTACCTGCCTTTCATTGTTGAGATCACTTGGCCTCTGCTCACACCTCTCCAGTGAACCTTGCCAAGTTGATGAATAGCTACCGATTGCCAAACCTCCAAATCGAGTGGGCCCTGTTCAGTCCTCACCTCCCTGGACTTCCGGCAATATTCTGAGGCAACCAATTATTTCTCTCACATCAATGTTTCTCTCTCTCTCTCTCTCTCTCTCTCTCTCTCTCTCTCTCTCTCTCTGTGTGTGTGTGTGTGTGTGTGTGTGTTTCTCTCAACATATCTTGAGTGAAGATTAAAACAAAATGTACATTACATTGTGTCATCTCTGCTTATTGACTTGGTTTCTCCTCTTAACACTCTAAATCTCCCAATTTTCTTGACTAGCTTCTCTGTTCCTTGAATCACCAAGGAATGACCTACTGTCACTCTCAGACTAAACCCCAAGCTCCTCTCAGACCTGCACGCTGGTCCTTGCCCTCCTTGCCCTCAGGATCCTGTGCGAGTATCTGCTCTGTTCTCCATCCTTCAGCTGCTCTGGCCTCTGTCACTGTCTGGGATGCACACCTTTCCCACCTCTTGTCCTCTGCGTGTGCTGATTCTTCCACCCACAGGCTTACCTCCTTTCTTGGCTTGTCTGGACCTCTCACCCTTGTACTCTCAGTTTCAATGTCATTTCCTCACTGAGTACCGTCCCAATAATACCCTAGTGTTGTCTCTCTTAATACCCTTCATAGCACTTTTCACAACTTACAACTGTGTATCTATATATACTTGTTTGGTTACAGGCTCCCCTATTAGAATGGCAATTCCATGAGGTAGTGCCTGGTTTCGTATCCCAATGCAGTACCACACCTAAGGACTATGACACGGAAGAGATGCCTAATAAATATGTTTAAAACAAACGCATGAAGGAGAGAAGAAAGCCAGCAAGCTAGTTTTCCGTGAAGCTGTTTCATATAACCTCTCCATAGAAATGAACAGGGACAGGTGTTTTAAGCAAACTTATAATTCATGAAAATCTAAATTTACATAAAGGGTATGTTGAAAGGTGATTTTTCCACTTTACAAAAAGATCCATCATAAAATTCTTTAAACAGGCTTCCCAAGTACATGGAACATAAGATTCTATTGATTGAAACCATATGTGTGCACGGAACTCTTCAGGAAAATATCTTTTATATAAAGCAAGGTTGACCTGAAAGCAATTTCCTTAAGGCACCTCGCCCAGAATGGCCAATCTCGAATTTCCGAGGTAATAGATAATGGGAGGCCTGGAATGCGGTGGATATTTGAAACCCTAGAATGCAAAGCAGTAATTTCAGCCATTTAGGGTCCTCATGAATTTTCTTACAAAAATAGCTAATGGGAAAGTGAATCGAGGTATCTGAATCTCCCCAACTCCTCTTCCTGTGTGTTAGGGAAAGTCAGAATGGCTGTGAAATGACCCCAAAGAGGCTGCTTTGGAAAGCAGAGCAAAGGCTTGTAAAATTCATCAAACTGATGCTTTTCTTTCAACCTCTACCACCACTACCACCACTGATAATTAAGTTGTCTCATTGCAACACTGGAATACAGAATTCTGTGTGTTAATAAATAAAATGCTGTTAACTTCTCTGACTCTTAATTTCCTCATCTTAACAATATGGGAATCCTTGTAAAGATTATTGTTTTATAATTCTGTTCTTGAACCTACCCCAAACTTTAAAAAATAAAATAATTGGCGACTGTTCTCTCTGGTTAATGAAATAAATTTCTCAGCTAGGTCCACCCTTCCTATTGGAAACTTTAGTAAATAATCATGAACTTTAATTCAAAACATTTATGATACTTATGGAATTGGTTGGGTTTTTTTTATTACTGATGCTTGCTACGAAGAAAATGCTTTGCAAAACTGACTTACAACCAACCTTTTCTTGACCAAACATGTTCCACTAGGGTGGGAGTGTTGTAAGCTGTCCTCAAGCTGCAGCACAATTGAAGTGCTTTAGCTGCAGGAAGGAAAAACACTTGATTGGTTGTGGTAATAAAGATCAAAGTACACTAGGGCATAGGTTAGTTTTATCCTTCAAAAACAAAACTACTTTTGTCTCAGAAAATCCAAAACCTTCACATTTAGAAGAAGATATTTATGACACAGAGAAAATATCTATAGAGTTTTTTGGCAACATTTTTGCCCTTACCAACTTCCTGAAGCATTATTCTATCCTCACTCCCCACAATTTTTAATTTTTTGCCCAAATATTACTATATCTGATGACCTTTTGAGGGAAAACTGTTTCTCTATGTGATGTACTAAGGTATTAACTCCTTTCATAAAGAATTTTAGAGTAATAATATTGGCTTCTAAGACTTTTCTGCATGAGTCTGAAAAAAGAATATATTCATGGAAATACACAGTAATGAGATATCTCCTGCTTTAAGAGAGACCTTGAATATATCCGAAAATCTCAATTATATTTGAAAGTTAATGCTCTTAAATTTTGTATTTTTCTCTTTCTTCCTTGTTTACGTCTATAAATGATATCAGGTCATTTCTTCATTGAGAAAAAAAAAGAAGATGCAGAAAGGGAGGCAGGAAAGAGAGAGAGAGGAAAATGGCTGGTGATGTTGGAGTTAAAGCTGATACTTGATCAACCAACATCCTAAAACTATGTTGATAAGTGGGTAGGGGTGGGGGGATAGAGTAGGAGCAGAGGCCTATAGAGAGATAGCAACGGGAAGAGAGAAAGTTCATGAAAGAGGATTTATTCATTAGAATTAGAAATTGCACAATATGCAGAAAAGCCCAAATTGGGAGAGACTCTGAAGAAAGTAGGATGCATCTGTATTCTGATTAACAAGAATGTGATGTTAGTGTTGATGTCTTCCATGTGCGATACTTAGAGCTGCCACTTGACTGCCAACCTCTGCTTTGTTTTTGTTTTGTTTGTTTCTTAATCCTCACCTGAGGATATTTTTTCTATTGATTTTTAGAGGGAGGGAAAGACAGAAATATTGATGTGAGAGAAACACATTGATTGGTTGCTTCCTGTACATCCCCAACCAGGGCTTGTGCTGGGGAGGAGCCAGCAACCAAGGCATATGCCCTTGACTGGACTCAAACCCGGGACCCTTTGGTCTGCAGGCCAATGCTCTATCCACTGAGCCAAACCAGCTAGGGCACAACCTCTGCTTTAGATTGAAAAACATACTAGAAAAAAACAAATATAACTCATTTGTATGAAATTCAAAAGAAAACAAGAGTTCCTTTCAAGTTTATAAGTCAGTTCCTCGTGTGAGGAGATTCTGACTCACCGTGCATTTGTCAGAGGTTGGGGGACAGAGAGCCAGATTGGTGGGGGTGAGGCAGTCAGCCCAAGAATGTGTAATTTGAAAAATGTTCTTAGTCAGAGTGACTTTTTTTTTCTGTTTATCAACAGAACATCAAGTCTTTTTATTTTTTATGTGTGTTGATACCAAGACCATGAGAGATTGCTTCTGAAGAAAATACTTGTTGGGGAAAATGTCTGTCATTTAAGAATCTTTCCTGTTAATAATTTAATAGCTTTTTATTTCAAGTGTGCAATGTTATTTTCCTCAAAATGTTGAGGAAATACACTGTTCTTTTAAATGGAACTCTAGCGCACTGTTGGCTGGGAATGTAAATTGGTACAGTCACTATTGAAAACAGTTTGGAGATTTAAAAAATTAAAACTGGAACTAACATATCATCAAGCACTCCAGAATCCACTATATTCCAGATATATATCCCAAGGAATTGAAAGCAGGATCTTGCAGAGATATCTGCATTTCCATGTTCATTGCAGCATTAGTCACATTAGCCAAGATACGGAAACATCTTAAATATCCATCAACAGACCAATGGATAAAGGAGATGTGGTATATACAGGGTGGGCCAAAAGTAGATTTATGGTTGTGAGTATGCAAAGCATAGTTTATTCTTGTATTATTATTTATTAATTATTGTACACCTTAAATTTACATATTATATGTCAATTGTATCTCAATAAAGGTAGGAAAAAAAACAACATAAGGTCTCATAAGTGCCACTGTGTCCAGTTAACAACAAATGTGCCTGACATCAGAGAGCGCTCAGAGCACACTCACCCTGGCCTGCCTGAGGAAGCCTGTGGCTCTTTGGAGACTCAATGTGCTGAGAAGGAAAGAGGGCGGCGGGGAAGGCAGCCTGAGTTCTAACCCCAGCCCTTTATGGAACTTGTAAGGCAGTCTTTTGGTCAAGGTGCAGAGTCCCTCAGAGCTTTCAGTTCTCTGTTGGTGAAATGACAGTATTAAAGGGGGTGTTCATTAAGGTCCCTCGCAGCACCATCATCCTATCATCCCATGAGCTGAACCTTAAATGTTCATGCCACTTGGAGCTCTGGAGTCCTATTTCCGAGGTTGGTCAGGTTTCACTTACATTTTAATGATAACCTTTCAGTTCTTTAATCTCTACTGCATTAATGGTCTGACATTTTTAGTCTCTCACCGTATGATTTGGGGCATGCTGCGCAATCAATAGCCGAGTGGAAAGAGGGAGAGTAGAAGGAAGAGAATTCAGTCACTGCTCTTTTTCTGCTTTCAATATCTTTACTTCCATTTTGTGCAAAATGATTTTGTGTTACTCAGTAGAAAGAATTATAGTTTAATGGAGTCATCTCATAAATATCTTACATTTGCCATCACAAGAGCACGGTTATTGTTAACAACCATCTTCTCCTGTGCGTTTTACTAGGTTTGGAAAGAAGAAAGACGAGAAGGGTGGGAAGGCTGAGCAGAAAGGTCCTCCAAAGCATGGGGGCCTGCGAGAAGAGGAGCTGGAGAAGATGAAAGAGGAGCGGGAAAGGTGAGCAGGAAGACTGGCCTGTGAGCCATGGTCTGGGTCTCATTTGGTTATTGCATCCATCAACTGGAGAAATTTTACTTTAAGAAGCATGAGAGCTTGACTGATACAAATGGAAAAGTACTGATATAAAAGGCGACTGCCTGTCTTGAGGGTTTTTTATTATATTTTGAGAAGAAATTAACTTCATTTTTTTTATTATGTCAGTACTTATAATTTCATAATATGCTAACCCCAGTTTTGACTTTATCAGTGTATATTTTCCGTATGGTTTAAACAACCAGTTTGTTTGTTTTTTTAAGTAAAAAAAAAAAAGATCATTTCGATGTGGATGCTTGGAACGATCATATTTCCACAGTCTGTTCCTAATTTTTGTCCAACTGTTGTATGTCTTCTTAATTTTATTCTGCTAAATCCATTTGGGTACTGTAACTTGAGAAGTACATGTCCTTCATTTTTTAAAAGCCGGTGTCTTTTATTAGGTTATCAGCAAGTTGCAAAGTATGTCGCCCATCTGTTAAAGGACCGGTTCCATTTACTGAAATAATGACAGTTTGCAAGGACTGCATTCTCCACTTTGAGGAGCTTAATGTTCCCATTTGGACAAGAGGTCCTTCATGTATCTGTGATGTTAACTCCGGCATTTAACCCAAGTAGATGCATAGATCCCTGATTTTGAAACATGTAGCAGGATACTCATATTTCTCCATATTTAGTTGTGCCTTTACAACTAAATGAAACTCAGAGAAAGTCTGAGATGTGAAAAAAAAACTAGCATATAATTTTAAATATTCAATTCTGACTTTACTGTGTATCAGGTCAGATCTGTCCAACTTTCCACTTGCTTTTTTAGTGACTATAGTCCTTTCTGAAAAAAATTTTAAAAAAAGAAAGAAAAACAAAAAGAGTTTCTCATACTTATTTTAATACTCTAGCATGTATGCTAAGAAAATCATATACTTATTCATTGTTTTCTAGCACAGAGCAGACTACCAGTATCTACAGTTAACCTTTGACCCCTATCTCATAGTCTGTTCCCATTGGGAAGGCTGACTTTATCAACAGGGGAAATAAGAAGAAACTATTTAGTCCTTTCTCATTTCTGAGGAGTTGATAGGCTCCAACCTAGGGTCAGTGGAGCAGTTAGAAGGAAATCAAGTGCATTCCATTGTTGTGGACTGTTCGCCTGCCACAGCTGCCCCAAAGATGAGAAATACAAATTCTCTAGCATCACCCAAATGGCAGTAACCCTGAAATAGGGAATGTACTCCGGGGTAAGGTGTTAATGCACGTGTTGGCAGAGATATCAGTGTGGTGAGCCCACATCACCTTGGCTTTACTTATTGAGGCACCACATCCTAGGCCTCATCCTCTGGAAACTGAGCTCTTTGCTGTAAGGCAGACTTCATATATTTCGTGGCTCGATACTTGCTTAGGGTTGGGGAAGGAGTTGAGGGCGGGCGGAGGGAGATACTCTTAGTAGCTAGGGAACTGTGTGCCAGCTAGAAAATTGATAACCCATAAAATAAGGTGGGTTGTCTTTAAGCAAGAGTTCATTTCCTTTCTGGTTTTGCTTTTAGGAAGCAGGTGCCTGAGGGAGTTTTGTTCTTAAAGCAAGGCTGTAAATTTGCCTCAGCTGGCTGTATAGGCTTCAGGTCCAATTTTTTTAAAAAAAATAGGTCTGGTCAAAATATTGAAAGAACTATGCTATTAGCCTTCACTTAGGCCACGCCCCACACATGAACTCATAAAACGCATCTGATATGGATTTCCTAGAGACAGCATCGTCTCAATCATGTGTGAGGGGAAGAAGTTGGAGGAGTTGATTTTATGGTTGGGTGCTGTAGAATGAATGACCAAGGGCATTTCAACAGCTCGGGGGCTGAGGGCCACAGAGGGTAGAGGCGGGGGCTGAACACTTGGCATTACTCCCAACCCTGGAGTCCCATTCCCTGGCTCTCCATCATCCAGAGGAAACCAATTCACAACTCTTAAAGAACTCAGTGAGCCTTTCACTCTTCCTGGCATGGCCATGGAAAACATCAAGCAAAATAAGAAATAGGGTACACAAGTTCATAAAGTTGTCTTTTTCCTCATACATTTAGAATTCATTACCTTATGATGACTCAAGCCATCCCATTGCTTACTGCTTTGTTCTAGATATCATCAAGTTAACAGTTTGTCATTCATCTATCCCTTTTACAAAGGATTCAAAGCACTTACATACAATATATACTATACAGTGTTGAAGCCAGCTTGTACCAACTTGTGAGAGACCATGATTAAGCTTTCAAGAATTCTGCGAGCTAGTTGACAAACCCTTGGTAGCTTGAAATCGGTTCTGGTGAGAATATTTACTAATATACAGAAATGAGCAAATGCAAAAAGTTTGAGTTTGCTTTTTCCAAGAGCCAGCTTGCCAACACATCACTGAGGGGCTATATCAACTCTATTGAGTGAGTTTATCCAAATCAAACCACATGACTTCCTATAGCTGAGTTTCTCCAAGTGTGGTTGATGGGCCACCTACATCAGAATGAATCACTTGAGATGCTTATTAGAAATGAAGATTCCTGAGCCCCAGAACAGCCATGCAGGGTGAGAGCCTTGGGAATTAAGCCCAGGAGACTGTATTTAATAGGTGAGCCCAGATGAGTCTTCACCATTCTCATGTCAGAGGACCACTGACTCGGAGGAGCAGGGTCTGGCTGGAACATTGAACTATTCTTATTCTATGGAAAATGATACACAGATTTTTTTTCCCCAAGAGGATTGAGTAACCCAGTCTAAAAATATAACCATCTTTCTCATACATCCTCTCTGTAGCAGCTTCCCTCACTGCACACTGTTTTGCACACACAGAGGAACCCTTGCCAGTACTCATGCCTAAGGGAATGCGTATCTCTTTAGCACCTCCCATGCACAAAAAGTATGGAAAAACTATAAGTTCATTAAGAAAATGTTGGAAACATAAAAAAGTGTAAAGAAGGCTATTAAAATCATTCATAATTCCATCATAATTTCATTACCACTATGAATATTTGTGGAATCTTCTTACTATGTATGTTACTTCTTTGAAAACTTGATATCCATACAGATTATACAGGGTGTCTCAAAAGATGTGCTTGCATTTGGAATTATTAGAAAGTCAGGTTCATTAACAGACAGTTCCTTTTCAAAATTTAAAAGTATCTACAAAAGTGAATAATTTTTTTGTCAACGCCTGTTTTCAAACTGATGACCATTCTGGTCCAGGCACCGCTGATAACAGGAAGCAACGGAATCACAAACATCAATCATCATTTGGTTGAGTATTTGTGTGTCCTTAGTTCATTGGCTGTTGTGGGTTTTGTTCTGCAAACTTGATCTTTTCTGTATCCCCATAAAAAAAAAGTCTAGTGGCACTTTAGGATAAATTTCCTTTGTTCACCCATTATTTCAAATCAGTTAAACCTGAAAAGGAGCAAAAACTAAGTGACTTATCAACTGTGAAAGTATGTACACATTTTTTGCATTTGCCCTCTATAGTATCTTACCTATTTTTCCTAGCATTATATTATGAACATTTTCATTGATGTTTTGAAAATATGTAATTTACTTATTTATTTATTTTTTAATCCTCACCGAGGATATTTTTTTCATTGATTTGTAGAGAGAGTAGAAGAGAGAGAGAGAGACATCACTGTGAGAGAGACACATCGATTGGTTGCCTCCCGCATGCACCCCATCAAGGTATGGGCCCTTGACTGGGATCAAACCCAGGATGCTCTATCCACTGAGCAAAGCCAACTAGGGCAAAAATATGTAATTTTGATGACTATCTAATATTTTGTGGGATCAATAGACCATAATTTATCTTCTATTGCCAAACATGTAGTGTTTCTAGTTTTCACTATTCCAAATAGTAATTCCTTAATGAGCACCTGGTACAAAAATTTTTATAGATTTCTTTCAAATCATAGAATTGCTGTTTGTAAGCTCAATTTCCCTGTAAATGTTTAAGGGTTAATCTAAATACAATTCTAAATTTTAGTATTATATCATACCTCTCCATTTCTCTCATTATTTTATTATGATTTCCACATCTCACTATTTTCTATATATCTAAATTATGATATGGAACTATTTGGTACTCTATATGAATAGTTTACTCATAGCTGTAGCTATGAAAAGGTCAAAAAAAGCTATAACAGGTGGATTGAGTTACTATATTACATTGGAGGAATGCCAAGTGCAGAATAGTGTTTCTTGGGGCGGGGGTGCTAATTTTGCTCCCCAAGGAACATTTGGCTGAATCTAGAGACATTTAATTGTCACAGTTTTGAGGGGATAGGAAACAAAGACGGAGTTGCTATTTCCATGTCCTGGTTACGGATCAGGGATGGAGCTAAGCATCCTACAATGTACAAGACAAGTGACTTGTCCTACACAAACTGTCAGGGTGGAGGTTGAAAACTGCTGTTCTAATCTCTGGACTTCACAAAGAGGAGGTGCCCTCCGGGACATTAGCACTGATTGTCTCATGATGTCCTATGGATAACACAGAGAAATATACACCAGATGACATAACCCTAAAGGTAATATTAGCTATTTGAGAAGCTGTACCCCAAGACTGCTAGTGATTCCATCCACATAAGCTTACAAGAAAAAAAGTTTGCTCCAATTTTATTTTTAATGCTGGCCTGCTGAGCACTGGCATCAAATGATGGTGTCTGTGGATCATATTTGAATGCCAAGAAGCTGCAGGGTTTGATAATGTGTCAGATGACAGAATCATCTGGAACAATGGATTGAATCAAACACAAAGAAACTTAATAGGAATAAATATAAAGTCTAGCTTTTAGGTCCAAAAATGAACGGTACAAACACAGGATGTGGAAGGTTTGACTTAATACCAAATATATGAAAAATTTGCCTGATGGTTTTAGTTGAGGGAACGTTTAGCCTGAGTTAATATGAGGATATGCCTGCCAAAAAAGTTAATCCAGTCCTAGTCTACATGACTGAAAGTCCATAAACCAAATGAAGGAAGAAACAATAATTCCAGCTTTACACAGCTGGGCTAATACCTGGAGCCGCCTGTGCTCTCTCACACACAAAGAATGGCAGCACCAAATCCACGTCGTTGGAAAATGTTGAAAATGTCATAGTCTGCAGAGTTAGGATGTGGCTGATTTGCATGATTGAAGGATTTTCCCATGAAATTAGGCATATTTTATGCCATCTATTCTATTCTCTGTCTCTCTGTCTCTGTTTTTATTCATCCACTCATTTGTTTTCTTGAAAATACTAGTGAGGGGTTAATTTCAGGGAGATGCCCTTCCACCTTCCACTTAATAGAAGGGAAAACATCCTGACAATCACAGTCCTCGTGACGCAGTGAGTTTGTCGACACGGGAAATGTCTAAGAAGGAACCCATTGAGAAACAATTAGTGTGTTAGGAAAGTACTGGAGTAAGGCAGCGTTTCATAAACTTCAGTCAGTGATATACTGCCTTTATTGTCTTATTTCTATTTATACACATGCAAATCATTAAAATATATAAGTGTAAAATCATGTAAGTTACTGTAATTAAATATATTAAGCCACATACCATCAAAAATCTTTTTGTGTATCATTGCTGCTGCATTTATTCTTAGATTATCTCAACAGTCTTCCCCAGACCTTAGGGTCTTCGAAATATGGACATATCTAAGCATAGAAGCATTGACCTTGAATTTCCTAGAGTGGCCTCTTGAAATTGCCATGGCATTGGTCCATGGTAGTATGTGCACTTTTTTTTAATTTTTTTATCACCTTCTGTCTCTTTTACCTCCCACCCATTCCCCTCCACTCCCACAATCACCATACTGTTGTCCATGTCCATAAGTTCTCTCTCTTTTGTTCCTTCTTTGCTCAGTTTCCTCCCTAAATTCTCCCCAAGCTGTCTGCCCACTCTCTTATCTATGACTCTGTCTCCATTTTACTTGACAGTCCAGTTTGTTCATTAAATTCCACATGAGAGTAAAGTCATATGGTACTTGTCTTTCTCTGACTGGCTTATTATGGCCTAATACTCTCTAGGTCCATTCATGCTGTCCCAAAGTGTTCTTCATTTTTACAGCAGAGTAGTATTTCATTGTGTGAATGTACCACAGCTTCCTTTTTTAATTATTTTCTTTATTGATTAGCTATTACATATGTGTCCTTATCCCCCCATTCCCCCTCCTCCACGTCCTCACTAAGGCCCTCACCTCCCTGGTGTCTGTTCCATTGGTTAGGCTTATATGCATGCATACACATCCTTTGGTGGATCTCGCCCCTTTACTCCCACCCTCCCCTTCCTTCTCTCTGAGGTTTGATGGTCTAATTGATGCTTCTCTGTCTCTGGATCTGTTTCTGTTCACCAGTTTATGTTGTTCATTATATTCCATAAATGAGTGAGATCTTGTGATATGTATCTTGTATCACACTTTTCTATCCCCTTGTGTATGCACTCTTCTTATCTGAATGTATAAGCCCAAGTTCCCTGCTCAACATCGGGCACTAGGATTTTCTTTGTCTCCTATTAGATTTGTTGAGCCGGTCACGTGTCCCTTCCTGAAACAAGTCAAACAGCCCACTACTATAAAGCCCTGTTTTAAACAAACTCATATTTTATTTTCTACTAAAACATTAGTTCTAAGTTTCTATGTGCATTGCTAGGAAAATGAATTCAACATTATATTCAAAGATTATTGCTTAAAGAAATTTTTATCAGGCTAAATTAAATTAGCACTTTCAAACAATCAGATTATGTAAATGAGTACAGTAAACAGAAAGCCAGAGATTGTCTCAGCAGTCAGTGAACATATCTTTCTGTTTTATTCCAAGACATAAACTTAAATTGATAACCTTCTACAAAGTGTGAAATTAACCAAAGTCCTAAACCGATAAAATACCTAACTCCATGCATGTTATATTTGTATCGTTAATGCCTTGTCAGAAGTCAGGTGGAGATTAGGTAAAGAAAAATATGTTCCTCATTTATTTAGGCCTATGAGGGAGGAAAAAATCTCCATTGACATCAAAGGCTGTCTTCCATTAAAGCCCCCTGTCACCGAAATAACATTTCATTAAATGTTATTAATATGGGGCAGGAGAAGGAGTTTCATAACAGGACTTTGCACTTCAAGATTTTCTCTTGTTCTTATATACCATTATCAGAGTTTGTTTTGCAAAGGGGCTCATTCGGTGTGATAATGAGACGTTGGTTGTGTAGATCTTATTAGACTCTTAGAAGGACAAATGAGGAGGTGAGGGGGAAAGAGGTGACTTTGCCATCCAGGATTGAGAAGCGTGAGAACATATGGCTCTTGTTTTCAACAAGTGGCCTGGACAGAATGCCTGAGTGAGAGCAAAGCTCAGATGAGGCAAGTTCATCTGTTTCAGTGTCTGCATTCAGGGCTCTCGGTTTTCTGTCCTGGCAGGAAGCCTTCCAAGAACGCACAGTCCTCTCCCTGGCCTTATCAGCCGGGCTGCCTGTGGCCTGTTGCCTTCATTTAAATCCATACATGTGTTTTTGATATTCGGCAAACCGAAATTTAATTATGCAGCTGCAAGTCCCCCCCCCCCGCCATAAACGAAATGCATCTTAGAGAAATAAAAACATTCAGAAACCATTTATAGTTTGAGAATACAAGTGAGTGAAAATCTATTCCCAGCCTCTCAGCATTTTATTTAATTTGGGGAGATTTTTATGTCACTGGAAATTGAAATGAGAACCAGAATAAGGCTAGAGTTTATCCCACATTTGTGCATGCTGCAAAATGAAGATGCTTAGAAAGGAAAGGAAAGTGTTATATTTGGAATTAACATTTTACTTGTGACCTACATAAGTATTACCCTCCTAAATATGTACGGCAACAAATGAATTGATAGGATTTTTTCATTCTTGAAGCCTAAAAAAGAGTGCATACTTTATTAAAGATACCAGAAGGCTGATTTCTTTAATATGCCAAGAGACTCTCTATAATTAATTATTTACTGAACTTAAACGTTGGCATTATTTAAACTGTTGAAAATACCCATGATTTGGCATGATCACACTCACATGATTAATTCAGCACGCCTTCGCTCCTCCCTGAATATCCCTGTCTTTTGCAGTAGAATTTGCTAGGTCCTGTGGTGTGGGCAAAATAAAATGTTGGAATGCTTCCCAGTTTTAATAGTCCTAATTTATTATTACCACTGAACCCTGATCAGATCATGGACTGGATTAGATCCCAGTTTTTCAAAATGCCCTAATTTATGGCTCCCTTAGAGTCCTGATAAAAATGTGTATTTGAATAAGGCTTTGGGTGGCTAGCCGAGATCCAGTTAATTACTTTTAGATTCTTATTAGATCATCTCTGCACGGTAGTTATGAAACATATCACCAGATGATGCTTCTCAGGACAAGGTCACGGTCTCATTTTATGCTGACAGAAAGAAGCTATCAGATTTCTGTTCTTCGTAGCACTAACCATCTCGGTGAATGGAAAGAGATTTGCCGTATCCCAGTAATTACTATTGATGCTTGGGTTGAAGTAAGGATGCGTCCTTTCCTAGAATAAGAATTGAAGAGGAGCGGGGGGGGGGGGGGGGAAACACACAAATAAACCGGGCATAGTGGCTACACCCCACCCCCACCCCGTATTCATAAGCCATCTTTCAAGATTTACTTCTAATTTAGAAGGCAGAGGGGGATGCTGGTGGTTTTAATACCCATGCATTTATGTGATCATTGTAACACCTATCTTCTCAGAAATGCTTGTGGTCACCGAAAAATTTGGCACATTACTGTATTCCTATAGACAAGAGCTGGGATCACCTACCTCCTACTGTCGCGCCAGCATTTTTTATGAGCCAAAATCCTTTTATGGAACTTGAATCAATGTTAGAAGTGCTGTATTAGCAACTCCTTGTCAGCCGAGCTGGATTAATACATAAAATGAATCACTTGACTGGCAGGCTTTCCAATAGTCGTTCAGACAAACTTCTAAGATTAAAGTACACCAGCTCTTTTAAAAAATGTTTTAAGAGGATACTCTTAAATTCAAATACCCTGGAGTGACATATTATATTGTTGTATTCAATTATAGTGCAGTTGAAATACATTCTAAAAAGAAATTATACTAATCCATCCAGAGTGATTCCATAGAAATGTATAGGATACCTGATATGATTTTTTTTTAAAGTCAGGTGGTGTGGCTCAGTGGTTGAGCATGGACCCATGAACTAGGAGGTCACGGTTTGATCCCAGTCAGGGCACGTGTCCAGGTTGTGCTCTCGATCGCCAGTAGAGGAAGTACAGAAGGCAGCCAATCAATTATCCTCTCTCATCATTGAAGTTCTATCTATCTCCTCCCTTCTCTGAAATCAATAAAAGCATCTTTTTTAAAATTAATGTATGGGCTTGCCCCAAGACTTACTTTCTAAAAAAAAAAAATTGTAAAGTTCTGTATATCTGTATTTTGCTTTCAATATACACACAAAAATATATTCAACATAAATGATTAACTTTGGTTATGCATTGAACTTTATGCAAATCAGAGGTCTAGATATATTTATTTTGATGGAGATTACCTCCAGCAGGGGCAGAATCTGAAAAGAGCATTTTCCATGAAAGCTTGGGGTAATTGTAACATGGAGAAGGCCATTTGGTGACTAGAATTTAGGAATAAGAGTCCCAACATTCATTTTATCGATTGTTTCCATGCCTTTTGATAAACCCCTTTTTAGGATGTATTCTTCCAGTCCCGCTTTTTTATTACCATGAAATGAAGTGGTAGTAATAATACTTTAAGGCCTCAGTTTTATACATTTTATTTGGGTAAAATGTTTTTTAACTGCTAAGTTCCTTGGAAGGGAAAAATAAAAGTTAAGTGGATCTAGCATATTTACGGTGAGCAAGCTCAGGCCGGGCAGTGGACAGATAAACTTAATTTGTCGAAAGTGCTCTGACAAATGTGGGCAAATGAAACTGTTTTGAAAGTCAAATGGTGTTTTGTGGGACCTCTAAAGCATGTCACCTCATTTCTTGCCGGCCGTATGTGATGTTGCATCCTGCTTTGGACAGCTCCCATGGCAACGCATCCACTGTGGAGCCCAAGATTATTGTTCACACAGGTTGGCAGGCTCTGCCTGGTTCAAAGGACACTCAACCTATTGTCTTCCAGAATCTGCTTTTTCCTTTTCACATTCTTTATATAGAAACCCTAACCTCGGCCTGTGATGTCAAACACTCAGTTTTGAATACGCTTTTCTCCAAATGGCCTGAGCACTTTCCAACTGGGAGTGGTTTTTCCCTCCAGGGGGCCATTCAACAAGGTCTGAAGACGTTTTTAGTGATCCGGCCAGAAGGAAGGTGCTTCTGGAAGCTGGTAGGTAGAACATGAGCATCTTTCTCACTACCCTACACTGCACTGGACAGCATCTCTACAAGAAAGAATCATCCGGCCGAGACTGGTTTGGCTCAGTGGATAGAGCATCGGCCTGCGGACTGAAAGGTCCCAGGTTCGATTCTGGTCGGGGGCATGTACCTTGCTTGTGGGCACATCTCCTGTGTGAGGTGTATAGGAGGCGGCTGATCGATGTCTCTCTCTCATCGATGTTTCTGACTTTCTATCCCTCTCCCTCTCTGTAAAAAAATCAATAAAATATTTAAAAAAAGAAAGAATCATCCAGCTCTAAATGTCGGTGGTGCCAAGATGAAGAAACCCTGTTTTAGAGACATAGAGAATGGTATAATATGGATATAGGTGGACAGATATAGACGGACATATGCTGTAGATATTCAGAATCTCTGTAGTTGGGCCCAAGGGGTGTCCATTTGAAAGCCTTTTCCCACATGATGGTTGTTTATAACTGCGATTGGAATCTACTGCCGAGGGGGAGGCCTGCGGAGGCATGTGGCCAGGTGGAAAGGTTAAGAGGCCCGAGAGAGGGTCAGAGCTAGGTTAAAGACCTGCCTCTGCATGCAAACCCTCTCAGGACGCTCAGCTGTTTCCAGCCACTCTGTCCTAATCTATTAAATGTGAAGTCTGTCTTTTGACTGTTGGGAAAAGCAGCATTTCTGAGGCAAGCACCTGGCTCACTCCAGGAGTGCAGTGCTTTTTTCTGACCAGCTCTGGGGATTAAAGACCCCAGATAATCCCTTCAGTAGCCCTCCAGAGCCCAGAAGGCTCGGAGACACACCATCTGTGAAAATTGCTGAATTGGATATTGTCGTGAGGAAGAAGGCCAACGCCAATGCAGGCTTTGCCCAGCTGGGAGTCGTGCCAGCTAATTCCATTCAGGACGCTTCTCCTCGTTTCTTATTGATCACCTGTTGGAAGCTGAGCCGCAGAGTGATCCTGGCATGAGATGGCAGCAGAGCAGTGAGGGAGAGCTGGCTGGAGCCAGTGCTGGGCAGCCCCTGGGAGCCGTTCGGGGAGGACTGGTGCCAGTGGCCCGGGTGACTGCCTGCCAGCCTCTCCAAGTCCACAGGGCATGTGGCTGCAGAAAACACTTGTAACCACAGTCATTAAATTCAAAAAAAAACCCTCACTTTGCATTTTCATTGTATTTGTGACACTGGAAGGGACGGTAATTCTGGCCTGCTGGTGTTTCAGATCCAGTCTTCAGTGGAAATGGAACAAACGTGTCCGTGTTCTGCCCGTTCACTCTCTCTCCCACCCACCTGGCCTCGCTCTGGAGGTTAATTATTGAGTGACTTTATAGTGCATCTGCACTGACTTTAGATTGATGTCCAAAGGAACCTGACCCTTTCCCAGGCTCAGACTCCTGCTTCTTTCTGCTTTGTACCTTTTGTTTGACTTTTGGATAGAAAGTCTAAAGAGGTTGAAGTGGTTTAGGCTGTGTCATCAAAGTCTGTTTTTCTAAGAGGTCACTTAAAAGTCTTTTTTAGCCCTAACTGGTGTGGCTCAGTGAATAGAGCGTCAGCCTGCAGACTGAAGGGTCCCAGGTTCAATTGCAGTCAAGGGCATGTACCTTGGTTGTGGGCACATCCCCAATAGGGGGTGTGCAGGAGGCAGCTGATCGATGTTTCTAACTCTCTATCCTTCTCCCTTCTTCTCTATAAAAAAAATCAATAAAATATATTTTGAAAAAATTAAATAAAAATAAAAGAGCCTTTTTATTTCAACAATAGTAGTAACATTTGGCTATTTAGATAGAAGCTGTAAGTGTTCATGTTCTTGGGAGGATCTTAGGTAAATAATAATTTGTGGAAGAGTGATTTTGTGAAGTTGAAATTGCTAAATACAACAGGTTGGTGAAGAACAAATTAGTAAATAATAACCTTGATCAGCCACTCCTCTCTTCAAAACAAAATGGCTTTCTTATGGCCTACTGTATGTGGTTCATACTCCTTGGCGTACATAGTACCTGACAGTAGCCAAGCTTTCAAATTATAATTTTTACCTCTGGCCAAGATGACCTGCATACTCCAGCCATTCTGGAATGTTCCATTTTTTGAGATCACCATAACCCTTTCTAATCTCTGTGCCTTTCCTAAGACCATTTTCTTTACCTGGAAATCCTCCTTCTGCATCAATTGGTCCAAATCAATGGAAATTCAGTAGACTCACTTCTTTCACTGTATCTTCCCAAACCAACCAGGTTAGAAGAAAATTCTTCCACTGAATACCCTGGGTCAAGTTACTTACTTTTTCTATCTCTCCTTTGTTTAACTGCAAAGTGGGTGTATAGTCATTGTAGCATCATGACATTGTTGTGAGGCTTGAGATACTGAAGTGAAGCATCCAGAATGGTGCCAGGCATAGAGATGTTCAATAAATGGTAAACTTACATTTTCCTAAGAGCATGTATTCAAAAGAGAATGAACATTAAAATCAAGTCGTGTTGCATCCCAAACCCATCTCTTCTCTGCATTGGCTGCACATTCGTGCATGTTTTGTTGAAACCTTTGGAGCCTCAGCCTATTCGTCTGGAAATTATTTTTCAAAAAAGAGAAATAATAAATAGCTGTCCGAATTCCTGTGAAATTTATATAAGATGAAATAATTGAAGCATCTAAAGCAGGTCTTGGCATATGGCAGATACAGGTTGTTATTATTGTTGTTATTTTGCTTCATTGAATTGTAGATGTTTATGATTTCAAATGTGCCTTCTCTCCCTATCTTGTTATTTCCTTGAGGCATGGAGTACATTATAATCATTTTTCTATTTCTCTCGGCATCTAATACATTACGTTTCACAGAGTAGGCACTCTATAAGCAGTTGTTAAGTGATGGATGGGTAGATGGATAAATGAATGAAATGAATGAATGAATGAAATGAACAAATATGAAACTGTACTAATTTTAATTTTACATTTCAAGTGAATAATTACTAGAATGGAACCAAGAGGCAGAATAAGGAGAATCGATGGTTGACAAAGCTATAGAGTTTAGAAGAAGACTGTCCTTTGGGTTATGAAATGGTGTCAATAAGATGAGGTCATTTGTAACCAGCAGTAGAACTATGGAAATGGATCAGCAAAGCGTAGTCGCCAGCCCATCAGGACCATCAGCACTTGCTTTCCTACCACTGAGCCAGATCCTGCCAGACAAGACCTTAGTGAATGAAATTTATCCACTTCCCACACAAATGGAAATGCCGTGGTCCTGGACAGTTGTTTGTTTTTTTCCATTGAGCTTTTGCCCTCAACCTTTTCCATTGGCTTAAATTTAACCAGTGGAAGTTATTTTTAAGTTCCATTCATTCCAACCTCTGAAAAGGAAAGATTTGCCTTTCTAGAGAAAACTGAATTTGAGTGTTTCAATGATGCACACTGTCCTTGGCTTATTCTCCCTCAAAGAAGGTTATTTATGTACTGCATGCTGAACTTATTCAATCAGAACTCATGGTGCAGATTACGTTTCAGGAGCAAGCATGAAGAACTGTCCTGGAAAAGGAGTATCGTGAAAAATGGCAGCAGCCATTGGTGATGCACCAGATGCCATAGAGCTACTCTCTTAGGGAGGCACTATGACTAAAACCCAAGTCCATAATTAGGAGTCCACAGTACCACTAAATTGTAGTTTTTATCTTATAATTTCTTATTATATACCCTCCTGCAATTCCGCGCCTTTTCTTCTTGTCTAGATCCTAATTCTCTTGAGGCACAGATTGCAACTACTGTTTCATTCCCTTACATCTCAGTAGAGATAAGATATTTAGTAAATTCCTTGTTGACCTGAAAGTATAAAATAGTATTAGATTTAAAGTAAGTTCCTTATGAAATTAAAAAAAAAAACACAGTAAGAAACTCCTAAGAATCAGTAGGAAAATAATTAATAACCATGTATTAAAAAGGACTGCCTGAACTAACAGCTGGTAAAGAGGAGGAGGTTAGAGGGTTTGTTGAAAAAGGTGTTAAGCAAAAAAGTAAAATAAAATGTATGGACACAGACACCAATATGGCGATTACCAAAGGGAAAGAAAGGGAGTTGTGGGAGATAGAAGAGGTAAAGGGCAGATAATCTGAAACCTATGTAATTTTATTAACCAATGTTACCCCAATAAATTCCAGAAATAAAAAATAAAATAAAAAAGATTATCTAAATTTATTGTCTAGTTTTGAAAATATAGTGTTCTGCTTAAAAATTAGGCTGATTATAATAGTAAGCACCAGTCAGAAAAAAATAAAAAGAGACTAGATAAGAAATTGCTTAGCTTGAGACCGGTTTGGCTCAGTGGATAGAGCATCGGCCTGTGGACTGAAAGGTCCTGGGTTCGATTCCGGTTGGGGCATGTACCTTACTTTTGGGCACATCTCCAGTGTGGGGTGTGCAGGAGGTAGCTGATCGATGTCTCTCTCTCATCGAAGTTTCTGACTTTCTATCCCTCTCCCTTCCTCTCTGTGAAAAATCAATAAAATATATATTTTTTTAAAAAATTGCTTAGCTAAATCCTTTTTTTTAAAAATAGCAGACTCTATTATTGACAGTAACAACAGCTAATTAAAAATTCTATTAGTAAAGATATAAAAGATGGCACATTTCCAATTCAGATTGACACTGAGGACATAGAGATAATTGATATTTGTTCAATAATCCTAAAATGTTTCACAGTCTCTAATAGACGCTATGCTAGCCAGAGAAACTTTCAAGTAATAAATATATATATATATCCCAGGCACTTAGAAATATTTTCAGATCAAATAATGTGTCTTTGCAAAAAAAAAGTATAATGTTTTAGCTGAATGAGCATCAATCCACTTTAGTGGGTTGGCTGTTTAAGAAAAAAAAATCACTGAGTCAAGAAAATACATAGTATAATTCATATGTTTTTAATCTGCTTATAGTAGATATAAGAGGAAAGTCAAGGGAGGATAATTAAATACTTGAACTTTTAAATCTCAGAGCTGCCTTTTGTAATGGTCACATAAATGAATGCATAATGAAAAAAATTATGCAATGATCATTAAATATTCCACTTTGGAAAAACAAGATCATAGCTTTAACAAAATGCTTTTGTCTTATAATTGGCTGCTTTTGATATTCAATTAAATATGTTGTAACATTTTTTACACAGTACATTAAAAACTTGTTATAGTAGTTTTTCTAGTTAACAATCAGTTCTATCCTCAGTAGTTGTAGCTTTACCATCAAAGGATGGACAGATAAGACCTAATAGACAAAGGCTTTAAATGAAACCAAGACATTTTACAAAATTTTAAAAAATGGCCAGTCAGTTCTTAAGAAAGCATAATTCTTCTTTTCACCAGCAGACAAAAATTCAATGCCGAGAAAACTGGCGTTATGCTAAAATATTCCCTGCTTCAAATATGTATCTGACTTAAGATAAAAATGGTTGCCTAATATCACTGACCAATTCATATCATCAAATGATAAATATTTAGAGGAAATAAATATACTCTACTGGAAATAAATATATGCAACCCACATTGATCAATCTGAAATAACCTCCTGCAGATACCAATTACTATGGTTTACACGACTGAGGTGTGTGTACATAAGGTTGGCTCTGCCTAAATTCAGGTCATTTTTTTTAAGTGACATAATATACCAATATGGGGTGTGAACCAAGATGGAAATCCAGCTTATCAAAAATATACTTCTAGATTTTGCTTCTAAGCAGGAGAGGAGGAACACAGCATGTTGAAAGCATGCCAATTAAGAAGGGAAAATCAAGGAAGATCTCCAAATACCACAAATTAGAAGTAAAATGTGTAGTATGTTTTCACAACTTTCCTGGAGCATTTAAAAATATTCAGAACTAAATTGACATGTTTATGCTTCTATTTACACACTCATTTTTAGATTGTCTCATAATCAGATGACATAGGAAAGGAATTTTCATCTCACAAAATTTGAGAAGCTGTTTCAGACATAGACTCGCTGTGGAAGGAGTGCTTACGTTTTATTTTATTACTTTGTGGCTTTGGGGGATATCTTTCTGTATTAAGAGACCTTAGCTATTGGAAAGTTTCACTGTTTGTGGGAATATTTGAAATGTTGTAACCCCTGCAAGTGGCTGTGTGTGTGTGTGTGTGTGTGTGTCTGACTGTCTTTCTTTGTGAGATTGGTGGTTACATAGATATTTTGCATATAGCTTTAAAAGTGCTTGGAACTATATACGTCCTAGCCATGACGCAAGCATTTAATAAGCAGTCTTTGACTGATTGGAAAAGTACAAGTTTTCAGTGTTTTTCCTTTTAAATATGTTTTTATTGATTTTTAGATAAAGAGGAAGGGAGAGGGATGGATGAAAGAAGCATCATGGATAAGTTGTCTCCTGCATGCCCCCTACTGGGGTTCGAGCCTGCAATTAGGGCATGTGCCCTGACTAGGAAGGAACCGTGACCTTTTGGTTCCTAGGTCGAGGCTTCATCACTGAGCCACACAGCCAGACAGAAGTTTTCACAATCAATTATTGTACAACATCAGTTTACATACTATAGAAAAGGCTATCCCTGAGGAGCCCTGGGTACATGAAAAGGAGAGAAATGGCAGAGTTCCAGGAGTGGACACCAGGTGGGAAGCCAGCACCCCCTCTTGCGCCCTACATCCCTGAAATGCCCCTGAAGGCCTGCACCTGCACGGGAGCAAAAGTAGACTTGTTCATTTTGTTCACTGAAAACAGCTGGGTGGCTCAGACAAATTAAGGTAATATGCTAATAAGGCTGATACTATATAAACTGTACCCCTTTATTAAAAATTGATACATTCAACAATCAGTTCATACCCACTGTGGTCCAAGTACTGTAACAGATGCTAAGGACTCAGCTTAGTATTTTTTTTTTAAAGCAGGAAATGGAGGTCTTTGTCATCAAGCAATTTGCAATTCTTGTATGGTCAAAACAGTAAGTGCAACCCCAGGTGAACATGGAAAATGTGTTCTCTTGAGCAAAGGCCTTCAAGCTGAGGGAACAAATGAATCCTATTTTCAGGGAGGACATTGGAACATGGCATCTGTATATGCCAAAGGTGGCATGTCCCACCCCACATACAGCTTCTCTTCCTGGTAAGCCTCCAACCTGAACCCCACGGGCTGGAGCCATCCTTGGAGAACCAACTCAGACACCCTTACCTTTCACCGAAGTACGGAAATGTGTCTGACCGCTCTGTGTGTGACAGCCCTGGGTGCCGTGCACACAGGAAGTATGCTGCAGGCTTAAAATGCACCTTTTAAGATCTAACAACATGCTTCTAACAGGCAGTAGTTATCTGCAGTGGTTCTCAACCTGTGGTGTCGCGACCCCTTTGGGGGTAGAACGACAGTTTCACAGGGGTCGCCTAAGACCATCGAAAAACAGATACTTACATTATGATTCATAATAGTAGCAAAATTACAGTTATGAAGTAGCAATAATTTTTTGGTTGGGGATCACCATAACATGAGGAACTGTATTAAAGGGTCGCGGCATTAGGAAGGTTGAGAACCACTGAGTTATCTGGGTAAACTATTGCTAATCTTTACCATCTTGTATTCACACTTTTTATCTTTTTTTTTCTTTGTCACATTTCTCATATGACAGGTCACTTTAGTTGGTTATTTCATTTGAATAGTTTTTGATTTCAGTTCTAAAAGCACATGAGAAAGATTTGTATTCTGATGATTTTTTAATATTTTTGATCATCTGTGGAACTAATGATCTATTTTACATCCCTGAATCGTTTTCCTCAGGACACACCATCTTGCCTTCGAATCTGAAGTTAAATTATACTTATATGAAATGTTCCCACTTAGAGGAGTTGAGTAGATACTTTCTGCTATGATTCACTTTTGACTTTTTAATTATTTTTGGCCTACACTCTTCAATAATTCAATAAGCATTAATTGAGAAGCTAAGCATTTAGGGGAAATAGCAAGATGAGTAAAATACTACCTCATCCCTTAACAAGTTCATGGTTAAGAGAGAGGAGAGAAAACAATACAGAACTAATTACAATGAAGTTAAACTGTGATAAATACGGTGATGGGCTATAAAAGTGCTGCATGATCACAGAGAAGGCAGCCATGAATAAATAGTGTTATAGGTGGGACAATAGGACAGGCCTTCCTTATCATCCAGTATAATAGACACTTGCAATGAAATCATTAACATCAATTAGAAAGTACAACTTAACTGGGTAACATATTGAAAGAGACTTTTAAATTTTTAAATTCTTAAACGCATCAATAATACATGATATTTTTGCTGCTGACTAGAGAGGAATTTAGGTCTCAGAAAGATTTTTCATTTGAAATCTAAGGGGTTTTCCAAGCAATCTGGGTGCTTTTAATTATAATTTCTTTCTCCAAAGCTGACAGAGGAGACAAGTTGAAAAGTTTAGGGCGAAACTTTCTGGGAATATAACAATTAGTTGAGTCAGGCAGGTAACTTCAGTTTCCAGTAGTTTGTGAACATTTTGCCAAAATAGTTCTATTGATAGGGGGTTTGCATACTATCTACTATATATCCTATCTAATAAAAGAATATTATGCAAACTGACCGTACCTCTGCTACACCCACAAACCACGTCCACCAGCCATGCCCACCAGCCAATCAGAGTGAGTATGCAAATTAATCCAACCATGATGGCTGTGGCCACAGAGAGAGCAGGAGGGAGACTTCAGTTGCCCCTGGCGATGGAGGAAGCCATGCTTTCCCCAAACCCTGGTGGACCCAGGCCTCCGCTTAAGGCAACAAACTGGCTGTGAAGCAGAAGGCTTGGCTCTGCTCCAGGCTACAAAGTTTCAATTGCAGAAGATAAATAAATTCCAGATACCAGGGCCTCTGCTTGAGTCACTAGGGGGCATGGCCAACCTGCAAACCACCACAAGCCCCTTGCCCAGGCTACCCCACGCCCCAAGGGAACACCTACCCTGATCAGGACACCCTTCAGGGCAAACCAGCCCTATACCAGGCCTCTATACTATCTAATAAAAGAGTAATATGCAGATTGACCATCACTCCAACACACAAGATGACTGCCCATGTGGTGAAAAGATGCTACCCCCATGTGGACACAAGATGGCCACCACAAGATGGCCATCAGGGGAGGGCAGTTGGGAGGGACCAGGCCTGCAAGGGAGGGCAGTTGGGAGAGATCAAGCCTTCAGGGGAGGGCAGTAAGGGGTGACCAGGCCAGCAGAGGAGAGAAGTTGAGGGTGACTGTACCTGTAGGGAAGGGCAGTTGGGGGGACCCAGACCTGCAGGGGAGGGCAGTTAGAGGTGACCAGGCCTATAAGGATTGCACCTAATTGGGCAGTCAGACATCCCTCAAGGGATCCAAGATTGGAGAGGGAGCAGGCTGGGTTGAGGGACATCCTCCCCTCCATACACAAATTTCATGCACCGGGCCTCTAGTATATATGTGTATATATATACACACACACATATACACACATAAATACTAGAGGCCAAGCCTCCTACTCACTCCATTGGGGCAGCCATTTCTGTTGGGATTTATTTATTTCTATAATTGAAACTTTGTAGCCTTGAGTGGAGACCTGGGCCTGCCAGGGTGTGTGGAAAGCTTGGCTTCCTCCATTGCCTGGGAAACCCCAGCCTCCCTCCTGCTCACTCCATGGCTGCAGCCATCTTGGTTGGGGTTAATTTGCATACTCACTTCTGATTGGATGGTGGGCGTGGCTTTGTGGGTGTCACAGAGTGATGGATAATTTGCATATCACTCTCTTATTAGATAGGATATAGATATATCTAGATATATATAGATCTAGAGAGGGGGTGGAGGGGGGTTTTTTTTAAAGATGGAGCAAATTGAACTTCTGTTACAGTTTTGAAAAAAAAAAATCAACTTGGGTAAATAAAAGACCACTTTTTTCTTTTTTGTCCCACATATTGGCAAACAGATATGACAACTCAAGCTACCTGAACAAGCAAGTTCTATGTTTCATACAATTCACTTACCCTTTAAACTTTTTCAAGTTAGTAATTATACCAAAACTTCATTAAAATGGGCTTAACTAATCAGATTCTTTTATATTTCTTTTCAACAATTCACTTTGGCAGGGAGGTCTGAGTGGGGGTGGGGGGTGAGAGAAAGCCACACCCCCCAGTGCCAGATGCAGGCTAGGCCCTCAGCAAATGAAGATGAAATGTATCAAGTCAACTTACAGCTAACATTTCTTTACTCCATTGTGACTCTTCAGTATCTCAGGTGTTACAAGGATGAATATTGGAGCTGAGAAGCCTGGTCTTTAAGTGATGTGTGTACTAAGTCTTTTTTTTTTAATTTAATAAATCTTTATTGTTCAGATTATTACAACTGATTTGGGCTTGATCCCCAGTAAGGGGTGTGCAGGAGGCAGCTGGTCAATATCCCCATCCCCTTTAAATCAATAAAAACTTACATATTTTTAAATGAATAATAATAATCCTTCATTTCTGACATAGCTGAGGGGAAGTAGCAATTTCACATGCACACACCCCAATTGTTCCACCCCCCATAGCTCCCCTCTACCCGATTGCCACCCCATCCTCTGCCCTTACCTCCCCCGCATTGTCCCCATCTGTGGGTGTACGATTTTTATCCAGTCTCTTCCCACACCCCCTTCACTCCTTTCCCCCTTATTCTATTATATTCTATGCCCCTTATTCTATTATACTCACCAGTTTATTCTGTTCATCAGATTTTTAATTCACTTGATTTTTAGATTCACTTGTTGATAGATATATGTTGTTCATAATTTTTATCTTTACCTTTTTCTTCCTCCTCCTCTCCTTCAAGAGTACCTTTCAGCATTTCATTGTACTAAGTCTTCTAAAAGAAATTCTATTCAGTGAGTTGAGTTAGGACAAGTTAAAGGATTAGAATGTTTTAGAAAGATTTGCAGCCAACAGATTCAAGCCAGAAGCATTTGCTGTTTTGCTCTCAATCAAGCTGAAAATTTAATTAGCCGTGACATCCCCATCCCCTGCGCATTTTACCAATGCAGGTCATATAGCAATTATTAAAAGTAGCTCCTCTGTCTAGGGTTCCAAGGATAATGAAGAAGCTGAAGGAATTGGGCAAAGCTTTGCAGACACCCCTCAGGGTGTGTGCATGTGAAATTGCTACTTCCCCTCGGCTATGTCAGCAATGGAGGATTATTATTATTCATTTAAAAATATATAAGTTTTTATTGATTTAAAGGGGGTGGGGATATTGATCAGCTGCCTCCTGCACACCCCTTACTGGGGATCAAGCCCAAAACCTGGGCTTGTGCCCTGACTGGGAATTGAACCAGCAACTTCTTGGTGCATGGGACGATGCCCAACCAACGGAGCCTCACTGGCCAGGCCAGGATTGTTGTTATTATTGCTAATAATCTCTGCCACTCATGGGCCATAGATTGAAAACTAGCTTGGAGTTCTATTAATAGCTTGAGTTGCATTAAGTCACCTAGCCTTCATCCTGTGAGGTGGTACCATTGTATTTCTCATCTTCCAGGTGACAGAGAGGTTAAATAACTTGCCCGTGTTCACAGAATTAGAATGATACAGAACCCAGTTCCAAACCCAGGCTCTCTGGCACCTTCTGCCACGCTGCTTCTCCATTTCCGAAGCAGCGGAGGGCCGCGTACCCTCCTGTCGGCAAAAGGCCTTCTTCAGGGGAGCTGTTCGGGGTGGAGGTGGCCTCCTGTGCAGATCTGAAGGCACAAGTCTCCATGCAAATCTCCCTCATTAAAACCGTAATTAATTTATGGCAAGTGAAATGTTATTATTTCAGGGACGAATGCATGTTGGAATATGCTGATTATTTTAATGAACCAATGGGCTCTTCTGGGAGAGTTCCAGTGTATATTTGCAGGCAGGTCGCTGTAGATTTTCTAAGAGGGTGGGATAGAAAGACCGCTGCTGATTGGGAAGTTCTGCTTTATTGAAAATGCAAAAGAAGATGTGCACTCTATAAGGAATACGGGGCGATGGTAGGGAAGTATCTATAGGAGGGCCCTGAAGCAGCTCTTTGAAACCCACAGCTCTTCTTCAGGGGTTGGGGGGTAGGGGGACATTTTTTGTGTCACAGATGCCGCTGTAGGACCAGGTTTTGTGGATGTTGGGCCCACACTAAGGTTTCCAATGTAATTGCTATGTTTGACAGTTAGAGCCATTCACTTAGATTCCTTCTTCTATGTTCCACGGTAAACATATTTTCATTTTTAATCTGTTAATGACTCCCAGCACGGAAACATCCAGAATTTGGCTTACTCTGTCTATATGCTACAGATTGTGAGGTTGGTTTCATTGCTTACATTTCTACATTGCAAAAAAAGACTCACATGACACACCATCCTAGGCCCTGAAAGAAAATGGGTCGCGCCTAAATACTTTTACTTCTCAATTCCATTTCTTTATCATCTGTATCAGTTTCCTATTGCTGCTGTAACAAATTATCACACACTTGATGGCTTGAACAACACAGATTGAGTATCTTACAGTTTTCAAGCCGCCGTTCAGAAATCAATTTCATTGCCATAAAGACTAGTTGTAGGCTGGCTGATTCCTTCTGCAAACTCTAGGGAAGAATCCTTGTCCTCGCCTTTATTTGGCTGCCTGAACTCCATCTCATGGCTCCTTCCTCTGTCTTCAAAGTGCATCTCTTCCACCCTATTTCCATTGCCACGTGGCCTTCTCCCTCAGACTCTGCTTCCCTCTGCTTCCATCATATTTGTGAGTGCCAAGCACTGTGCTAGGTATTGGAGTCCTATCCAGAGTCAGGGAATAGGTCTGTGCTCTTCTGAGGCTTACATTCTTGTAAACAGATATATGGGAGAGATTGAGTCACGTGGTGATGGAACTAGAAGGAAAAGAAGATAGGAGAAGATGATAGGAGGAAGGGACTGGGAAGTGACCCACACCACAGTGCCAGCCACAGGAAGCCTGAAGGCAGAGGGTTGCAGACAAAAAGAGCAGCAAGTGACAATCAAGCCTGCGGCATTGGAGCCACAGGATGGAAGTTTGATAACAAAGATAAACCTGCATAAGCCAAAGTCATAGAGGGCTTGTGTCTGAGGACATAGCCTCAGAGGTCGGATGTTATCTAAATGTGAAAGGAAGGCCTGGAAGTTGTTTAAATAGAGAAGCAGTTAAACTTTCATTCTTCAGGAGATCATGGAGGTTGCTACCTAAAGAATGGATTCTCCCTGCAGGGAGATATCTAGCCACACCTTTCCTCCACTTAAAAAAAATAATAATAATAATGTAAGCTTCTTTATTGCTAATAGATCGAACCTGAATATCTAAGTCTCAGGTAGTAATGAAGGGAATTAAAGATGTTTTCCCCACATCTTAAAACTCAGACCACTGCCGTACCCTGCTAACCACAATAAAAAACATCAGTCTCTCCCTTATTCCCAACACTTCACAGTCATGTTGGGAATTTATGGTTCCAATAAGAGGTAAACCAAACCTCTTTTCAAATATTAAGAGATTTCCTATATTAACTCAACATAACCCAGAGCAAAGAGCCACCAGGTGGACCAAGGAGTAGGGAGCCAGTCAAATCATGGACTGCTGTGGTCAGAACTGAGAATGACAACTCAAGAGTAGGTCTGACATACTGTCCGTTGGTCATTGTGGAGGGACAAATGAAGATAGGTCGACTTTGGACTCCCTAGTGTGAAAACCCATAGACCCTCATGTCAGATCAAAAAATCCTCACTGTCATTCTCAAGACCTTGTGCATGTAGCATATGTTCCTCGAATAGCCTCCCTCAAGCTATACCCAGGTGGAAACCAGTGGTTGTGGTTGAACGTTTCTCCTCGCCATCCATTGGAGCAGGAATGGGGTGAATCCTCCTGGTTGTCTGCTGACCTAATTGTCCAACAGCTCATTGGCTGAGCCACTGTAGACACAGAGGGTGCCTCCTGGGTTAGCTGGTTGGACCTCCTGCTGGCTGTATGGTGGGGATCATCTAAGGTGTGGCTGGCTTCTCCTCATGTCCCATTCTTAGCATGTACATGAAGGAGGCCAGGTGACTAGAATCCTCCTGGCGCCAGTTCATCTTACAACTGAACCCCTATTAAGGAGGCCTTGTCACTGCCCTTTTGGAATTAGGAGGGGACTTAGTTTGCAGATGTGATGGGCAGTCCTGTGGTTCTTCCACCTGTCACTCCAATGTCCCCAATCCTTGTAATGTAGCCTACCACAGTTCTGCGTACATAACCAACACTCAGTAGATGTGGGAACCTAAGAAACGAAATTGATTGACAGGGTCAGTGTTTTTGGCATGTGTCTAGACTTTTGAGAATAATCTATATGGTTTCTGTAGGACAAAGTCACATCTTAAAAAGGCAAGAATAACAATCCTAACAAGCATGGCAGACAATACAGTGGTTCAGTACAATATGTTTGCTGAACTGTTTAAAGTCTCTCCTATAAATAGGAATGGGGGTGGTGGTGAGGAGAGACTGCACTTTCTGTTTCTTTTAAAATGCTTTATCCTGCAAGGCACGTGACTTTTCAGAATAAGAGAATCCCCCACATTGGGCTTGATGGAGGTGTTAGGTGTAGAGTGTGTGGTTATCCTGTCTCAGGTACAGTCGTGGTTCTACCCCTGGTTTGTCCAGGTCCTATGGAGGTTGACAGTCCTTCTAGAACTCTTCCTAAAGCCAGAGTTCTTTCCAAGAAGACATCTGGCATTTATGGCTAAAAAAAAAAACAAAGGAAAAAGAGCCGGATTCACTGTGTGGATGTCCACTTTCCCTGTGCATCAGCACATTTTTATGTGAAAAGCTTTTAGAGACAAAGATCAAAGACACATCCACGGGAGCACTGACAGGTGTGAAATTCTAGGTGACAAATGGAAGGAAAAGAAGAGTTTGAAGGGAAAGGAAAGGAAATGTAGCTAGTTTCCTTTTATTCTCTGGATTCTTCCTGTTTCCTCCCCAGGAAGTTTACGTAGACGTACAGTACCTCAAACAGTCAGCATTCGGGATTTATTCTCATTCTTTCCCATAGGATGAAAACCACTACCATGTCAACAGCCAGCCATTTATTTTTGTAGATATCACCCCAGGCGGGTCCTAGGGTTGAAAAGTGCTGTATTTCAGATAATTTTAATACAGAAGACTTACTTTCCCAAGTCTGCTTTCCACAGAGGATGCACCAAAATGGGGGGGGGATTATAAAAAATAAATAAGGCTATTTTTTGCTACATTCAGACGTCACAACAATAAGCATAATGAACAAGAATAAAGCACATCAATAACTTATGGACTTTATTTAACCCGCAGAGCCCTCTCAAGGGCCGAGTCTCCCAGTTCTGTCTTCGGGGTGAGGCCAGCACTCTGGACCTCTTTTAATGTCTGTGCTGCCTAATGAGACCCTTGGCAGGGGCACTGCGAGGGGTGGCTGTGCGGGAGCCATGCATTCTCAGAGAAGATAGCGAGGTCCCTGTCATTTGTCTCCCCTCCCCCCCCCCTCTTTCAGGCTAATTTTCCCATGAAAACTGAAGGATGTTTACTAAGCACTTCTGAGAAATTTGTCCACATTATGAGAAAACAAATTACAGGAACTCAGTACATTAGCAATGGAGGAAGTTTAATGGGTCTGGGAAAGGTATAAATTTAGGGAAAATGTAAATTGCAATAATAGGAGAGTCTTCACTGAATGCCAATTCTCTTGAAGCGACCGTGTGTAGTAGCAATGGGGAACTAGAGACTCTTGCCCTTTGACATAGTAAGAAATACAGCTAACAGGGAAGGATTGAAAATGACCACCATGCCGAGACCGGTTTGGCTCAGTGGATAGAGCGTCGGCCTGCGGACTGAAAGGTCCCGGGTTCGATTCTGGTCAGGGGCATGTACCTTGCTTGCGGGCACATCTCCAGTGTGGGGTGTGCAGGAGGCGGCTGATCGATGTCTCTCTCTCATCGATGTTTCTGACTTTCTATCCCTCTCCCTTCCTCTCTGTAAAAATCAATAAAATATTAAAAAAAAAAGAAAGAAAATGACCGCCATGATTGTAGACTATGAAGTGCACTCAGTATCAAAGAGGTGACAATCATCTGATGTGGGAAATTCAGTAGGACTGGATCCTGTGGGAAATGGAAATCTTCTCTCGGTCATCCTACCTCCACAAAGAACTGGGGAGCCGCTCAGGGGTCCCCGGGAGGAGGATGTCCTGCGACCACACCTAACCTCACAGGCTTCCCAGACTTTATGGCCTTCACCTGTTCTAAGGAGCATCCGTGTCATCCTTGCCCCATGCCACCATCTGGCAAACCGTGGGTACAAATTCACGTACCATATTCCTACTGAAGCACAATATCCACAAGGCACAGCATTTGTTTGCTTCTGCAAATCGTGAAACACTAGATGTGTGTCTGTGTACAAAGAGAAAAACACGAAAAGTCTCCTTAAAAGATTCAATTAAAGAGTTTGCATGCCGGTATTGGAGAATGTAAATTTTTACTTTCCAGAACGTTTTTTTTTTTTTTATTACAGGATAAGTGATAGATGATCCCATCAACGTCGTTCCCTTTACCACATCAGGTCTAGTTTAAGATGACAAGAAAAATGCACAGGGGAAAAAAACCCATTTAATGCCATTTAGAAAATGTTATCGATACCAAGGAAGGAAGGAGAAAGTCGTGAAAAATATGGATGCACTTAAAATAGTCGTGTTGACAAATTGGAACATTGATCACAAATATTGCATGTGACTCAATAAGAAGAAGAACGATAATAAACATCACAAAGCAGCCGTCATTCTTCTTGACCAGGTATATTGCAGCTTAAAGTGGCGTTCATAAGAAAAAGCTGAAGAAACGGGGCCTGGACGCGGGTACAAAGGATAATTGTAGTGACCTAATTGCAGCTTCTATTATAAAAGCAGAAATGATAGCAGGACAAATGATCTCCACTGTCAAAGGAGAAAGTTGGATAGCAGGTAGTTCGTAATCTTTTCTAATGACACCACCTCTTTTACCCCATAGTTCTCCCCTGAAAGCCTTTTCTGACCCCACCTACTGTCACCCCGGCAGGTAGCAAATCATCTCTTCTTCCATCTATTCATCTGTGTCTCTGCTGTTGGGGGCTCACCGAGTAGCAACAAAGAGGATTCCAGTGGCTACATCTTCCTAGCACTGGGCACGTCAATCAGGCCTATACTGCTGACACTCATTCTGCGTGAGACAAGTCAATCAAGAATTAGAACGCAAAACTAGCAACATTTCCTAAAGTTTTTGAGAGTAAAGTATAAAGTATGAAACGCGAATCAATCATTTTAAGTGGACTTATAAGAGGCAAATGACAAACAGAACAAAAATATATATACGCCATTTATTTCACAGATAAAGCGCTAATATTGCCGCCGCACAAAGGTCTTTGAAAAATCCAGGGGGAAAACGGCAATCTGACGGAAAAATCAGCCAAAGATACGGATGCCCTGCAGAAGAGGAAATGAAAATGGCCCTTAAACATATGAAAAGATACTCAGCCTCACATAATAAGAGGCAGGCTAATTAAAACTTCACTGAAATATTACTTCTCACTTATGTTTATCGAATATCTCCAAGTTCGACACTACATTCTGTTGGTGAGACGGCAGAGAAATAAGGCATCTTTCTACATTGCAGGTGGTAATGCAAAATAGATCAATTATGGAAGGAAATTTGTCATCATCCAGGAATATTATGTGTGACTTCTCTTTGACCCGGCGATCCTACTTCTGTGAATTCATCTGAAAGCCGCAATGGCAAAAATATGGACTGACTTTTGCATAAGATTTGTCATGAGAGCATTCTTTGTAATAGGAAATACCCAAATGACCAAGAACATGGAACTCACTGGAACAAAAGCATGTTCACACAGTCGACTACTATGAAACTTCTTTTTTAACTGAGAAAGATCTCTTTTCGCTAACATGCAGTTTCTTCTGGATCATGGTACATGGAAAAGCAGAGTATAGGGGGGAAATATGGACATACTTTTGGGGATCAATGTTCTACTCAGTTCAGTACTCTTCTCCCAAAAGAGTTGAACCTGAATGTAACTGAGCCTCTAGCTGCCTAATAGAGTAGCCGCTGGTCATATGTAGCTATTTGGATTTAAATTAATTAAATTATTAAAATGTGTACCTTGGTCACACTGGCCACATGTCAAGCATTAGACAGGCCAGATGCAGATTTCGCTCATTACAGGGAGACCTGTTGGGCAGTGGTGTTCTAGAAGTGCCTTTCATAAACAGGAAGTATGGGGTGGGGGGGAGTTTGGGAAATGGAGAAATAAATTAAATCACAACATGAAGAAGCATGTGGAACCACTTATAGGACAATCTTCCTGGTCTCCACAACAATTCATGGAAAAATTGCTTTAAAAAGGAAAAGGAAAAAAGAGGATGGTTCTATATAGGAAATGAGGGTTAAAAGACATAACCAAATTTAATATGAGATTAGCTTTTGGAGCCAAATCCAAACAAGTCCACTGGGAAAGAGATGTTTTTAGGCACCTGGGGACATTTATTTATAAACCAGGTATTAGCTGACATTAAGAACATTGTTCATTTTTTTATATATTTCTATTGATTTCAGAGAGGAAGAGGGAGAGAGAGGGAGAGATAGAAACATCAATGATGAGAGAGAACTGTTGATCGCCTGCCTCCCGCACACCCCCAACTGGGGATCAAGCCCTCAACCCTGGTATGTGCCCTTGAATCAAACCTGGAACCCTTCAGTCCACAAGCTGACGCTCTATCCACTGAGCCAGACCAGTTGGGGCCATTGTTCATTTTTAAGTGAGATGATGGCATTGTTGTTATACAGTAAAATGTTGGATTTTTTTTTACATATCTATCTGAGAGTAAAAGCAAAAATCTTCACCCTGGACCTCAAGGCCCCACAGGATCTAGGCTCCCATTCCTAATCTGGCCATCGGATTCCTCGCTTGCTCACTCTGGCCTTTCTGTTCTTGGCACTTGCCTGCCACAAGACCTTTACACCTCTTAACCCCTCTGCCTGAAGTACTCTTCCTCAGCTATCTATACAGCTCCATCCCTTTTCCTTCAAGCCTTTAATTCAATGTTCTTAGGGGTTCCTTTTCTTATCACATATTTAAAAGAATAACCCCCCTATTCCACCCACATCATCCCAATACCTTTCCCTGTTTAATACTCCTCTATCACAATTACTACCATCTAACATCATTTTTTAATTTTAACTAGCAATTTTGTTGTCTATTCTGCCTCCCCTCACTAGAATTTAAATTCTATAAGGGCAAGGATTTGTATGCACCGTTGAATCTTCAGTATCAAGAACAAAACTAAAACATGTAGATGCTCAATAAATATTTGTTGAATGATAAATGCAGAATCTCGTAATTGACTTAAACAAGTTATCCAGTATTTAGAAGATGTGTTTATGGATTAATAAGAATGATATGTATTTATCAAAATCAATATCTGGCTTGTAAATTAGTACTTTGAAAGTGTTTAAATTGCCTGAAAAAAAGGGCTGTGTTTCCTTAAGCAATTTAAATATTTTCCCAGCAATCACACTCATTCTGTTAATTTATGGTAATTCTTTTTAAGCAATGCATTTAAAAGGAGAATTTTATATATAAGTATAATTATAATAAATTATTCCAAGTATTTTAGATTTTATCACATGGATTTAAGGATATATACAGAGTGGGACCAAAGTAGGCTAAGTTTGTTAATTCAAAAATAATACAATCCTATATAATAAAGAGCTAATATGCAAATGGTCATCATGCCCTTGCACCCTTGCACCAGGAACTGCTCAGACACTGGGGAGAGACGAGTGGGGACCAGCCAGGTTTCTGCCCGGAAGAGAGATAAGCTGCCTGCCCCACAGTCCTAGGCACTGGTGGCTGCAGCACAGGTAAAGCTGCCCGCCCATGGTCCCTGTGGCTGCAGCTGGCCTGGGCAAAGCTGGCCCAGGTCCTGAGTGCCTGCGGCTGGCCAGAGGGAGGGAATCCTGGGTCCCAGGTATGGGGCGAGGCAGAGGTGGTTAGGAGCATCAGGCCAGCAGGGGAGCAGTTAGGAGCGATCAGGCAGACAGGCAGAGTGGTTCCGGATGATCAGTCAGACAGAGGTGGTTAGAGGTGATCAAGCAGGTAGGCAGAGGGGTTAGGAGCAATTAGACAGGCCAACAGGTGAGCGGTTAGTAGCTAGCCATCCTGGATTGTGAGAGGCAGTCAGACATCCCCTGCAGGCTGGTCTGAGGGAGCCCTCCTCCATGCACGAATTTTGTGTACCAGGCCTCTAGTAATTAATAAATAATAAGAATAAACTCTGTTTCACAACTGTAAACATACCTTTGCCCCACCTTATATGTAGCATAATTGGCATTTTTTAATTTAATTTTCATGTTTTCTTTTGAGTTGTTTAATTGAAATATGATTTACATACAGTGACATGTTCAGGTCTTATCTAAGCAGAAGAATACCCCTGTTCTGTTTTGATAAATATATATTAAGGCGGAGAATTTCCCTCTCATCCTAGAACGTTCCCTCATGCCCTTTCTCCCTGAGTGGAGCCATGCCCATGAAGCAGCTGAATTTATGTCCATCCTCATGAGCTGGTTTTTGCCTGACCTAGAGTTTCTTACATTGGAAGCGTGTAGTAAGTTCTTTTGTGATGTGCAGCTTCTTTCACTAAGCATCAGAATTTTGAGATTCATCCTTATGGTTGAGTATTTCAGGAGTTTATTTTGTGTTATTGATCATGTATAGGCTGTTATAAGAACACTCTGTTGCTTGCTTATCCATTCTCCTACTGATGGACATTTCAGTGATTTCCATTTCTTGTTATGATGATTAAACCTGCTACCAGTCTTCAGCAATTTTTGTGGACATATGTAGTTATTTCTCTTGTGTGGGTACCTGGGAGGTAAATTGTCTGTCACGACTTCAGTGCATGAAAGTTCGGGATGGTCCACAGCCTCTCCAACACTTGATGTTGTCCTTCTCTTTCATTTTGGTAAGAGTATCTCGCCGTGGTTTTAATTGGCATTTCCCTGATGACTTACAATGTTAAACACACTTTCTTTGCTTATTGGGCATTTCTAGATCTTTTTTTGGTACAGTATCTGTTTAAGACTTTTGTCCAGTTTTAATTGGGTCATTTTGCAAATATTTTCTCTTTATTCTATTTCTTAAAATTTTTATTGAGTTTATTGGGACGACAGTGGTTAATAAGATTACATAGATTTAAAGTGTACAATTCTATAATACATCATCTGTATATTGTATTGTGTGTTCACCATTCAAAGTCGTCTCTTTTCATCACCATTTATTCTCCCCTCTACCCTCTCCTGCTTCCCCTACCCTCTTCCCTCTGGTAATCACCATATTATTATCTGTGTCTGTGAGAATTATTTATCTATTTATTTTGTTTAATCCCGCCACCTTTTTCAACCAGCACTTGAAATATGGTTTGTGAAATCAAGAAACTGAGTTTTAAATTTTATGTAATGGTTATTAGTTCCAATTTAAGTTTATATAGCATCATATGATTAATAATCACCATACTGGACAGTGAAGATGTAGGTAATATAAACCCTAAACACTAGACCGAGACTAAAGAAATGGAATCAGAAGAGGACATCCAAGAGGTGTAATGAAAAAAAGAAACAATGTTTGTAGAGGGGAAAAAGGAGATTTAAACAATTTAAAGGCAGAGTCCTGGGGAGGATGAGGAAACTGGTGGTACCACCCAATAAAAAGGCTACATTATCCAGGACTCTTCTGAATAATAGGTATTTTAACAGCTTGACTTTCCAGTGATAAGGAGACCTCCACAGGGAGTTGACTATAAACAATTAGAATTCTTACACTGAATTGGGGCAAGAGGCTAACCCTAACTCATATTCCCCTTTGCACACATTGCCTTGTCCTCCGCCTCCTGGATAGACCCTCATATGTGGTGAAATAATGATGGTTCAGAGAAATTCCTGTTTCACGTGCTGAGTGATTAATATGAAATCAGTCACTGCAACACTTAGTGGTACAGAGAGGACCAAGGAGAAATATGGTTTTGTTTTAGAAAGGAAAAAGTACAAGATAAAATATCGCTTGAGTATTTTTCACCCAAGAATCTCTGCATGCTCATATTAATGAGCAAACCCCAAAGAAAGAGAAGCGATAAAATAAGGAACACAGACACTAGTGTTCTGTTTCTGTGATATTTAAAAACCAAGCTTGGCGTGTTCCTCTTTCATTCCTGCACAAGTGTAGCCCCGCACGGCAGCCATGAGATGTTCATCTTTCTGCTGAATGATTCCTCTTGAAGGCACCCCACTTAGGAGGGATGGTAACCACACAGAACCCCACCCCCTAACTTTATTGATGTCCTGCACTCTATTTGCAATGGAAATCCCTCCCTGTCATCTTAGTGCATTCTCTGATAATCCAGTTGGCACTGTCCCTGGGAAGATTGTTTTGTGCAGAATGGAGCAGGTTATCATCTTTATCAAAAAAATTATTCAAAACAAACATCCATGAATCTGGGGCTGACATGCATTGAAAGAGGAATAGGCAGGGCCTCTTCACAGGTACCCTGCTGAGTCATCTTCCTTTCACCTTCATTCAAAACCCCTTGGCGATTCTAACCCCCCTTTGCAAAAATATGAATTCTCCAAATTATTTATATGCAGTGTAGAGTACATGATTCTAGTCCAAAGAGAGATGCAGTCAAGTATCCTGACATTCATTTTCTTCTGTTGTGACTTGAGGATAGATGCTGGTTTTTTTATCCTATTCCATCTTCGTATTTTTTTCTCCTTTCCTCCTCTCTACAAAAAAAAAAAAGCCATTCTGACTAAAGAGAAAGTACCTTGAAAGATCGTGGCTTTTAAAGATTTTTACAGAGAGTTTGATGTTCAGTAAAATAAAACTAGCTGCAATGTGCAAAAACAGCTGTTTTTATTTGAAGAGAATATATTGAGTTCTGTTTTTGTTTTCACTCATCTAAGCTTTCCATATATATCTCGAGGCAAATATGGATCTTTTGCCTCTAGCCCACAGCCCTCTCGATTCTCTGAGCCCAGGACTCCGGATTTGTTGCCATCCTGTATTGAGTCTTTCTTTCATCACCTTACTTCTCTCGTTCTGTCCACAATACACCTTGCTTGCCCAGTGAGGTTAAATTCCTCATTAGTGCTGAAAGCCTCCTGACACCATCAGATCACCATTATCCTAAAACATACGGAGTGACCTTTCCATTTTAACACCTAACTGGGAATTTAGGAGCGCTGATCTAACACATTCCAGATTAAATGTCAAATGCTCAAAATTCTGATGGGTTTGGAATCCACCTCAGTATACTGTTCTGCTCCCATTCCTAATAGTCCACACAGTCCACGGATCAGCAGTAATATCACTTAAGGCTTTAGCGCGGTGGAGTTGTGCCAGTGGTAGTGTTTAATTCGTTCATATGTGCCAATTCATCTCTGTCAGGAGTCCATTAATTTCTTCACCATTTTACTCTATCCCTAGTTCCTATGTAAAGAGACACAATGATCCCCATTTATGTAACCAAGAAATTTAGGATCTCTGATAAATTACATCTGCTCCCAATGCTTTCAGTAACCAGAAAGCCCCTGTATTTATTTTTCATATTCAAATCAATTTTGATAAGCTCTTTTCTTTAGAAGAATAACACTGGAAGTCTAGAGTGCCACATTGTGAAAGCACAAAGTATGAGATTGTGATGGACTCTTTAACATGCATCCCTGTTCCAAGGCCGACTTCCATAGCATCATCTCAAAGATACATTGTTCCCATGAGCACATCCCACTTATGGGTAAGGAATGGTAATGAAAATTAGCCTGACTCTGCAATCAGCCCAGGCATCAGTGGTCAAGATATCAAAGTACCTACAGCATTGCTATGATAGCAGACTCCTTAACAAATAAAGGCCATATTATAAAATGTATCCCACAGACTATGCTATTTGCATTTCTCTATGGTGTGGTCTTGAGTATACAGGTAAGCGACAGCTAAATGACCAACTAGGAGGGATTTGCATAGAGTCAGAAGAGTGTTATCATTGTACTAGCATATAAACTCACAGATGTCTCTGTTCCCTGTTCTGCATTTTTCAGGATTGGAGCAAAACATCAGGAGCTAAGGGAAAAGCAGGCAAGAGGTCTTGTTGATTATGCTACTGGTACAATTGGATCCCTGCATGATATGGACGATGATGAAATGGATCCCAATTATGCCAGAGTGAACCACTTCCGGGAACCATGTGCATCAGCAAACGTCTATAGGTCTCCGTCTCCCCCTCGGGCTGGACCACTGGTTTATCCTCGCGATGGCCGTCCACTCTCTCCAGAGAGAGACCATTTAGAGGGCCTCTATGCCAAGGTCAACAAGCCATACCATCCACCGGTGCCAGTTGACAGGTAATGTAATTTATTGAAAGATGAATGTAGTTTTAACTTAATCAGTTTGAAATTATCTCTACTTCTGAAGCATATAAAAATACATCCTTCAATCTATTAAAACTGAAATGACACAGTACCCTTGACAAGTGCTATGCTTTGACCTACCTGGAAGGTATTGGCTATCAAAAATAAAACAATAGCCAATTATACGATGACATGAATGAGTAGTAGAAGTTGAGTTCATGATACAACAGGGAGTGATTTTTTTTAAGGAATATGGTGAAAACGTTCAGCCTAAAAACCCTGCTGTGAAAGTCTTATTTAAAAGAGATGAGGAGTCTTAGGTGAGAAGGATGACTTATAAATAGGCATAATTGAAATCATAGATCACTGCAGAGATGCGGAGGACTTTGAAAAGTAAGATTGAGATTTTATACTCATGTGATTCTGTACAGATATTCATGGATGATCAACAGTAGGAAAGGAGAACATCTTGGCAATGGGAGTTTGATGAAGTAGAAGAAGATAAGAGGTGACAAGGCCAAGGATCTTTAGGTATAGCAGCTAAGGCAAGAGATAATAGGACCATCCGTCATACAATTGAAGTAGGTAGGAAACAGGATGATTTCAACTCCACCTCCTGCCAAAAGCAGAATGCTTCATCTCTTGAAAGGCTGATATAAGAGAGTGTTAGTCAATATACATTGTTAGGTGACCCTTAGAATTACACAGGCAAGGAATGAGTGGACTGACCTTGGTTTAATCTAGCTGCATCTTGAAGTCTGGAGGAGGAGGGGAAGGGGAAAGGGTGGCGGGCACAAAGAGCTCTCATTCTAAATGAAAAAAAAAAAAAAGACTTGTTTTCCAGGTTCCTTTTGGTCCTGACAACCACCCAGTCCCTATTAGTAACCATCTTTGGTGTGGGAGCATGATATATTGCATATGTTTACCGTTTACATTTCCCCGGCCGGGTGATATTATGCACTTTCAATTAGGTTGGGGAGAGGTAGGGAAATCATGGCATTTTTATGCAGACTGTAAAGTGTAGCTTCACAAGACTGATTACCTTTCAGAGCCTTTCCAATAACCAAGTGGGAAGGAAGGAGCAATTTTTAATCCTTACTGTCAGGCTTCCAGGTTGATAGTATGAAAGAAAGATGGTCAAGTGTTTCTTTGGGATAAAATGAAAATATAAATTTCTATGACTGTGTGAGACCACCATATAACTTAAACGGTTCATTCAGACAACTGATTAAAAGTCAGTCTTTTTCTCCCAAGTCTTTATATAGGGTTGCATTTTTGTCATAGAAATAACAATAGCAAGCATGAGTCTTTTCTGGCCCAGACCATAGTAAACCTGACTTTCTCCAAATCAGATAGGTCTTCATACTGATCCCCTTTCCATTGGTCCACTGCTAGAATCCCAGCACAGAGCTCTTTTTAAGAACTTCCAAAGCCAGTATTCCTTCATCCTAATTCCAAGAAAATACATGTGAAGCATTCTGTTGAAAAATTGTTTACTTGTCAAAAGCTATGGAGAATTCTGGATTAAGTAATACTGAACAAGTTTCCTTCCTGTTGTGTTTTTATCTCTAATATACTCATATGCAATGTAAGCCTCTAAAAGTACTTACCACTCCCCAAATTGTCACCTAATGCTTATTCACCACCCCCCTAGATCTTGAGGTTATTCTTTGGAACACTAGGAGACACTATCCTGAGGCTAATTTGCACCCATGTAGATTTGACCAGGAAAGAAATTTCTTAGGATAATCATAACTGGAGCCACAATAGAATGATGTCAGAAAAAAACACAGTTTACTGCCCAGCCTACACATGTGTACAAGCAATAGTCTCTCCTTTGACTCTGACCTCGTTGTATTAACCATTTGTACACTATAGACATGACAGTTAACTGGTTAATCTAGAGTTCTTTCGGTCGAGTTTCAGACAGGTGCCATATTTTTGGATAAGAGATCAAAGTGTGGTTCTTTATACTCAAAATTACTTTATTCTGCATTTATCTTTAATTATATTTAAAGATTGCTCTATTCCTTGTGCTTTAAGTTTTAAAGCAAGCAGTTTTTGTGTTGGCACATACCAAGCAATCATAATGTTAGCTATTATCATTATCATTGTTATTATTACTGTCCTTCATCAATGACCTGATATGCCTGGGTCCAGGTGAGTCTAAGAAGATAGTTGCTGCGGGATCATCCCTAACAATGTCCATAATTAAGAATTATGAGTTCTGCCGAGACCAGTTTGGCTCAGTGGATAGAGCATCGGCCTGCAGACTGAAGGGTCCCAGGTTCGATTCCGGTCGGGGGCATGTATCCTGGTTTGGGGCACATCCCCAGTGGGGGGCGTGCAGGAGGTGACTGATCGATGTCTCTCACCGATGTTTCTAACTCTCTATCCCTCTCTCTTCCTCTCTGTAAAAAAATCAATAAAATATATTTTTTTAAAAAAGAACTATGAGTTCTAAACCTACTATATGTACAACTAAAAGCACATCATTCATTTTTCATCTGTTCAGTCTTTCACCCTTTCAGTAAATATTTGATTGGCACCTGCTGTGTACTAGCTACTTTAGTAAGTTCTAGGGAAGATACAAAGATAATTAAGATAAGGTTCCAGTCCAGAGAAGGTCATATTCCAAATTTTTTGCATGTTGTTTGTGCCGCTATATAAAACAAACCTCTATTGTCCATATATCTTTATACCACAGGAATATATCATATGAGTGTGTCCCATAGTGGCTTCCTAATAGAGGCAACATCTGCCTCTTATCTCTGCTTCTCAAGGGTAGGCCCTGAACTTTCAGCTCTTCTCAGAAAAGCTTGGCTTATAAAGAATTCATCTGTAAATGATGGTAGTTAAAAAAAAATCCTTATCACTATACCAGAACCATAGGCCCGGATTCTCACCGTGCTAATCCTCGCAGGATATGAACATAGTATGGGCTAAGTCCTGTCCCAAAAGCCTGACAACTGCTTATAATACGTCAGTCTCCATGGCAGCGGCAGCAGTTCAAGGGCTTCCACAGTGTATGAACCTTAAAGCTGTATGTTTGAATGAGTTCACATTAATCCCGCAAAGGGGAATAGAGGCTGTGGCACTTGATGTGCTTGCAATTTGCATTCGTTCCCCTGATTATTTAGCATCTTGGTTGATTGCACAGCATATCAGTTAAAATGTTTTTTTGGGTGTTAACTCCCCAAAATATATGTATCTGATTCTAAATGACATGCAAGGTATCATATGTGTTATAAAACTTACTAGAGGCCTAGTGCACGAAATTTGTGCACTCGGGGGTCGGGGGCTCCTTCAGCCCGGCCTGCACCCTCTCAAAGCCCTTGGCAGATGTCCTATTGAGGGCATAGGCCCACTCCCCATGGGGGCTCCCATCGTCGCTGCAGTGCTCACCAGCTGTGAACCCGGCTTCTGGCTGAGTGGCGCTCCCGCTGTGGGAGCATACTGACCATGAGGGGGCAGCTCCTGTATTGTTCATCTGCCCCCTGGTGGTCAGTGCACGTCATAGCAACTGGTCGTTCCTCTGGTCGTTCCACCATTCAGTTGGTTTGCATATTAGCCTTTTATTATATAGATAGAAATTAATAAAAGAATGAAAAATGTTTAATTAATAAGTAGTAACTCTAATATTTTCTTCCTCCTTTCAACTGGGATGCACACAGCCCATTTTGGAAACAACTGGTCTCATCTCCAGGCCCCCTGGGAGCAGAGACGAGGCCTGTATTTGCTCACCATTATTTCCTTACAGAACAATCTATATTCAATAAATATTTAATTAATTAGTGATTTGACAGAATCTTAGAGTTGATGGGATCTTAGATGGTCAGATCTCATGTCCCATCCAGCAGAGGCATCTTCTTCACAAAAATCCCTCACAGGATGTCACTTGACCCATACATTCCAGTGATAAGAATTCATGAGGAAATGTTTTTCTCTTTCAAATCACTCTCATTGATATACCAATGCCCACTAGTCTCCACACAAATGCTGCCTCTAGGTAACATTTACCAGAGGTCCTACAATGATCTGTCTGGACACGGAATGTGAGCCTCATTGATGCTCTTCACATATCTGAATTGACTGCTGTGACCTCTTCATGAACAAACAATTATTGAACTCCAAACACATGCCAGGCTCTGTGCTCAGAGCTGGTCTTATAAGGAAGAAAAAGAAAACATGTACATAACCTTGAGAAATATAATAATTTCTTCAGAATAAATTCTTCTAGTTGTCTTAGTCACATCTAATCAAGCCTATAGCACTCTTGGTAACCACATTCTGAAAACACTTAACACTACTAAGTTTACGGAATTTATGATTGTTGTCTGTTGAGCATGGAGAGATGGTGTGGTTAAAAAAAAAAAAAGGCACAGCAATCAATTGGACTCTTGCATCTTTTGGCCTTAATCCTTTAAACTCATTAAAATGGACTTAACTTTTATATATTTTGTTTTCATTTGAGTTGTTTTCAAGCCAGATTCCTCAATTTATTGTGTAAAATCCAATAATTTGTACGATGATTTTTTTTAAATTGTAAGATAGTCTCTCTATTTAAGTTAAATATTTGCTTATTAGATTTATCCCACTGTTATAGCCAATAAAATACTTTAAAGTATTTATTTTTGTCCTCCAATATATTAGCTATCCTTCCTAATTTCATGCCATCCTTATATTTAATCATGGTGGACTCATCAATGTCATTGAAAAGATCCTTTGATCAAAGTCAAGTGTAATCCCCATAACTCATCTTTCAAGATTTTCATTAATCAACATTATTTGGGATGTTTCATTAGCTATTTATCCAGTCTATTGTGATCTAGTTGCATTCTCAATTTCACCCATGAACATTAGGGACTTTGTCAAAATACCTTACTGATATTAAGATACACCATGTTTGCAATATCTCCTGATTTAGCAATCCACTAATCCATACAAAAAAGGTTATTACTTGCTCTTGGGAATCCTATCAATGACTTTTTCTCTTCTACATATTCATAAATAATGTGCCCATTTAAACTTAATTATGCACAATAAGGCTTTCTGCGCTCCAATGTGATTTTAGGCACTTAGTATATGCTTACTAAATACTTATTGACTGATACACAGCAACTATTAAACTAAAGTGGCAAATGTCACACAACTCCTCAGTACTACAGTTAAGCAGCCTTGAATTCCCATACGATATTCACCAATGTTTGTAGGAAGCTTTTATCGAGCATCTGCTGTATTTCTTAGGTCATACAAAGAATTTTAGAAACTATCTTTACCCTCAGGGAACTTAGTCTAAGAGCTGAAACTGTCTCATCTATATACTGTATATAAAAAGCTAGTTACCATAAAAGCCATAACAATCATAACGACCGGTCGCTATGATGCCCACTAGGGCCAGTCAGCCAACCTCATGGACTCTTCCACCCCATCAAGAGTGGGGCCCACACCTGATTGCACCCCCCAACCCAATAGGATCAGCCACAGCCTCTCACCCTGGGCAGCCCTACCTCTGAATACCTCCTCCCCAACAGGGAGTGTGACTGGCCAGTCAATCTCCTGCAGCCCCTCCCTCCATGGCCCCACCCCAGATCGGCCCCCGTACCCTAATCAGAGGCAGAACCACCGGCCAACCACCCATGGCCCTTCCTCCAGTCCACTGGCCCCCTGATCAGTACCCCCCATACCATTTGGGGGCAAAGCCAGCCACTCCACCACCCATAGCCCCTCCCCATGGCCATCCCCATGCCCAATTGGCCCCCAACCCCAATCAGGAGTGGAGCCAATCACCCATAGCCCCTCCCCCCATCAAGCCAGGCCCTGATCAGGCTCCACTTAGGGTGGTCCTGTGTGCCAACCTCCTACCATCTCCTCCTCCCAACAGGCCCAGCCCTTATCTTCCCTGATTGGGGCTAGGGCCAGCCGAACTCCACCCATGCATGAATTTGTGCACTGGGCCTCTAGTACTAAAATAATTACAGTATAATGTGTTCTATTAAAATACAGATATATACAGAATATATTCTAAAAATCATGAAATTGCTATACATTCAATTTGGGGAAGACCTAAGGCTTGGTCTTTTTAGAATCTTGGTTCAAATGTATTAATTTTTCAAAGTTTCCAGTTTTCTCACTGCAAAATAGGGACAGCACTGCATCCTATTTCCTATTAATTGCTTGTGGACTAAATAAAATTATCCCAGTACCTAGTTCAATAAATTTTGACTGTAACTATTTAAGAAGGCTATTATCCTTTAAATTATCAGACTGTGTTACATATTATAAGGTTATTGAACTAACTATAACTATTTAGAAAAGTTAGTGATTATATCTAGCTATTGAGCCTCGCATTTACGGGTATAAGAATCTATTAGATTCTATCTGTCCCATGGATACATGGTTAATGGTTACCTAACTGGAGCCCAAACTCCTGTTGGTATATTTCAATCACTAGAAACAAAAAGAAAGTGAGGGGACAAAAGGAGAAAAAAAAACTAGCACCGATTCTCTTAGATCAATCATATCATGTATGTAAGTAAGTGAGGAACAGTTATTACCTCTTTTGTCAATTGCTTGTTAAAAACTGGAGCTCATTAGATGTCTCTAACCTAGTCATTAGAACTAACACTTTTTTCCTGCCATGTCACTTGAATGTCCATATGGTTTGGAGTTGAGCTCAACAGTTGTCCACAGAATGGACTAGCCCCAGAAGAATTGTCAATAACAACATGTCAAGGCAGATCCCGTTTGACAGTAAACAAAAAAAACACACAATTGATATATTTGTCTAATTCTTTAAGGAATTTAGTGACCCTGGCCTCATAAAGTGGCTTCTTTGACTTTTTCTCCTCCGCTTTCCCCAGTGTTGAGGCCTTTTCCTCATGTTGCATCATGATTCTGAGATGGCTATTGCAGCGCTAGGCTTCCTGTCCACTTTCCAAGGCGAATGGGGCAAATGGCCAGTGGAATGTGTCAGTCAAGTTTATCCCTTTCAGGACATTTCCTAGAGGACAACTTCTCATTGGCAAAAAGTCCTTTTAAAAGTGTGCCAGTTGTAAAAGGATCCTGAGAAACAATGCCTCACAGGCAAGAGAGAAAGGAATCTCAAGTGACTTGCGGGAGTCATTCCATGGGCCCCAGCACAAATACCTCTAGATGACTTCTCTCCTTTTTTCCCCCACTTCCCTTTAATAATGTAAGAGTTAGAGATTAATGCCATATAGCACTCTGTTCAAATATACTTACTAATTCCCCGTGGGAGGCTATCCTTATTACCTAGACCCTCTTTTAGAGCTGAGACAAAAATATTACAGTGTGAATAACTTCTCATATCATTTAAGTAAAGCAAGCCAGGGACATGCATTCTTAGTTTTTGTGGTCACTGAAAACGTGTGTTTTGGGAACTTCGAATTTAAGAGTGATGAAGGATCGACCAAGTGTTAACGGGAAAGCTTCACAGCCAGGTGTGGACCCCTGGATGCGAACATATCTTGTGTATTGGGGCAGTGCAGGAAACTGAAATCTCATTTCTTGATTTCCGAGATTGTGCATTTCGTTGAACCACAGTCTTGTCATACACAGGTCATACCTCTGTTGGTGTTTGTCCCAATCTCTATCTCCAGTGATTTTTTTTTTTCTGTTAATTTTACTTTAGTTTTTTTTTCGAATTGACTGACTCACAGTTTAGTGAGGCTGTCTGTAGGGCCTTGAGGAATGAATACAAAATTACTTGGAGATGTGTTTTTGTTTCTACAAACAGAGCCAAAGCGATCTCATTTCAGTTTGGGAATCCCAATGATAAATATTATTCCCATAGAAAGTTAAAATTCATCAACTGAACAAAGAAATCAGATTTTTTTCCCCTTAGAACATATTACTATCGATTTTTAAGTGACTTTTAAACAATAATGAGAAATCTCTTAATGAAAGAATCTCTATGACCAGATAAGTGCTAATAGTAACTGATATACCATTAACTCTACTTTGCTCCATTCCCCCTCTTACAAACTTGATGTTCTCATTAATTTTTTTTTGCCAACTTCTGAAAGCCCTGCTCTTGGGACTAGGCTAGACCTATGTCTGCCTAAGTTGTCAGCTTCCAGGGGTGACAGATGTAAACATCCTTCTCCTTTATTATACATGAGCTAGGCAGAGGGTTGATACTCAGTGACCATCCATTTTCAAGGCCTCCGCCCCCTGCCATCCTCAGTCACTGGTGGTAAGCATGTTTGAGAAGTCCTGGCCAAAGGGTTGCTCTGATAAATCTTAAAGCTGTCACTTAAGCATTGACTTGACTGTTTTTCAAACAAATGACCCAATCCTGAAGGTATATTCATCTAACTTATTTTGTTTACTAAGAAGAGATGGGATAAGTATATAGAATTTTTTAGAAATATAAATAACACAAAGAGAATAGGACAGAATACAGAGTCTTCTGCCTTCTAGAGGATGCAGCTTATATTTTGGAATAATAATGGCGATATGCTATGATAAGGGTAAGTCAAAGATGTTAAGGAGCATAATAGAGGGGCACCAAAGTCAGATCTGGGGGATCAAAGAAAGTTTTTTGAGGGACTCTGTATTATGACCTAAAGAACAAAGAGAAATTAATCAAGTGGGCAGAAGAGCATGCACATAGGCCCAAAGAGAAAACATTTAGGGAACTTTATATATTAGAAGAGGCAGCTAGAATAAAAAGATGAAGGTCAACACAGGCCAAATTGTTAAAGGCCGCATTATCTATATCTATATATATAAAAAAGGCTAATATGTTAAATGTCCAACCATCCAAGTAATGACGTCAGGTAGCAACACCCAGCTTCCTCTCCCTAGCAACTAGCCTTCTTGCAGTTTCTTCAGCCCAGGGACACGACTTACTTCATAGCCAGGTGGAAACATTTCACACTTTAACCAAATGTCTGTGAAGCGTTTTCTCTTGCCTCATCTCATTTGATCCTCACAGAAGTCCTGGAGTAGTTAGATGGGAGACTCATGGAATCCTGTTCTCTTTTCATTAGCCAGAAAATGGAGATTTAGAAAGCTTAGAAACTTGACCCAACTGAAAAGAAATAAGAAATGGTGGATCTGAAAAATGACTTTAGATTTTCTCACTGTATAGAATATAGTCAAACACTGCTACAGTTAAATATTTTACCCTTTGTTCTCCCTGAGTGATCTACAATAATAATCTACTTTTGTGTTGATATTTACTGCTGTGTTACTGACAATTACCTGAAAGAGCAGGTGGGGTGCTTCACAGGGCTGGAAAGAGTTTAGCTAAATCAGAAAGCAGGGCTAATTAAGGAAGTTTATTCTATATCTATAAAAGGCTAAGTTGACTCACACATGCATGATACATATAAAGCTCTTACTGGCACCAATTGTATGTGTGTGTTTCAAACTGTCATTGTAATCAATCATGAATTTGGTTGACAATTATAGATAAAGGGCAAATAGCGTTATTAAAATATTTCTTCTAATTAATTTCCTTTCAATGTGCATGAATTCGTGCACCTGGCCACTAGTAAAAGATAAAGCACTTAGTCTTTAGCTCTAGAGCAACAGGGAAACCTTGAAATAGAAATGGCATGTTGAGATTTACGCTTTGGAAAGATAACACAGTAGGTTTTTATTTCACAAATAAGAAACAGGCAGCTGAAAGAAATTAAGAAACTTACCTATGGTGACACAGGTCATAAATTGGCAAAGCCAGGATTTCAACCCAGGTCTCTTGCCAAAATCAGTACATGAGCTTTTAGCTAAGTGAGGATTTCTAAAAATTATAGGTTGTAATGTATAAGTACATCTTGAAATCAATTTGGTGGAATCTATGCTATACATTTTTAAAAAGTAGCATAGAAAATATCATTGCATAGATTGTAATGAGTGTAAGAATTATTCCATAATTTAAGTTATAGATGTATGTAAAATATATACATGTGTATATGTACACAAGGTATATATATATGTGAGTACTGCGGCATGATGCAAAATGCATTTCTCACTGCAGATTGCAGTGGAACAAGTTGGAAGCCAATAAGCATGTACAAACAGCATGTATGTTGCTCCTCACCTGCCAGACATCTTTCCCTCTCTTTCTCCGACATTCATTCATTCATTAATTCCATTAAAAACATAGATTCCTCCTTTGAGCAAAACACTCCACTCAAGGCTATGGAGACACAAAGACAAATCAAAAGCCTTGGGCTTTGACCTACTTCTCTGTAGATGATCTAAGTTTGTGTTGATCTACTTCTCTCACTCCAGGCCTCTTGTGACCTGTGGTTTGCATTAATCTATTAGGCAATTACACATTTTTTTTTGCCGATGCTAAAGATAGATTCAAAAGTTCCCTCAATAATTTCTGTATTTAATGCAATATATAATCAAGAATAGGCCATTGTTAGGTCAATTGTCTTCTTGTATTTATCTTTTCAAACAATAAATAATCAGTAGGATGAGAAAAGGCAATAAAAGATGGTTTTAATGTTAGTACTCATAAATACCCAACATCTTAAAGAGATGTTTTAATATTTATGTGCTGTGGACTCCCCTCTCCTTTGGAGAGCTGACTGAGCAATTGATATAAACCCATCCCAAAATAGAACTCAGTAGTCCACAGACTCTCAGTGAATCCTGACAAGCATTTTGAATTACCTCAAGTTTGACCATTGCTTGGTCTCTGACTTTCCCAAAATGTCAAGGCCTCTGATCACAAGACTAGAAGGGATATCCTCTTCAATGCAGATAAAGTGGATTTTGTATGTCAAGGTCAGTAGGTGGCCTGGGCCCATCCTTAGAGCTGTTGAAAGATTTGGTCATTAGCATTTAATTTTTTCATGTTGGTCTTTTGTGTTGAGGCCCGACAAAACAGCAATCACTCTCATGTTCCTGAGTTGTTGATCTCATGAACTTTATATTAGTAACATTTCTAAAGGCTACCTCTCCCTACCATTCTCTCACTTAGAGACCCTATAGGCAGCTGCAGCATTTCAGGGACAGCATTTAGCAGATGAGAGGACAGGTTTGTTTTCTTCTCTTACAGCTCACATCTCAATGTTGTTCCATAGAAAATGACTAATCTGCTGGCGCTCCATTTCAACCCTTTCTCTCAATGTCTAGTTTCCTGTGTTCTCCCAATTTCCACTCTCGGTAGCTTTGTTTCCACCTTTTTCTTCCAGCAGTGAGGCCAGGGTTGGTGAAAGTTGGCAACTGTCTTATAAATTGGTTTATTTGGGTGCTTAAGTGAGTGAAGACTGTGATATGCCAAAGTAGAGAAGCAGAACTAGATCTAAGTAATTCAGAAATTTTGGACATTGTAGTATGTACTTAACTTGAGTTTAAAGTCTGGGAAACAAATTTTATGAGTGTGTATGATTTCTAAGTCTCAAAACAAGTTCACTAGAAAACAAAAAAAAATGTAAAGTAGTAGACTTCAATATAAAGTAGTAGATTTCAGTAGTAATTTCAGACCATTTGTAACTATAACTAGTTTTGAAGAAGCTTAATTCAAAAGTTTTCTTTTGGATCATTTATTTTTGAAAGAGAATTTCTCCAAACTTAGCTATTTCAAAAACAGTATTTCCAGAATCCGCTCAGATATGGGTTTTAGAAAAATAGAAGCATAATATATACAAGGATTTTCAAGATTAAGGATGGTAATAGTGATAATGACGATGATAGCTAATAATAGTATTCATTGGATACCTAATATATGCCCAGAATTGAAACATTTCACATTTTAAATTTCATTGCCTCTTCAGCAGTATTTAACTATCTACTTGTTACTTTTCTTGAAATTATTGTCTTTCTCCTAGTAGTCAATCACATGGGATTTGAAATTGGGATAAATTCTAATATATAATATCTTCCAGCCTCTCCTTCTTCATTTTTGGAGTGAAACTGAGACCATGACTCCTAGGATTCTACGAAATTTGAAGAATTAATATATGTTAAATCTGTTGAGCAGTGACTGGCACATATTGAGTTCTTGGCAAACTTTAGCCATTATTGTTTTTGTCACTTTTCTACCATTATTGATCAAGATACCTTTCAGTAGACCAGTCAGATGAAGAATGTAACTAATAGAAATATCTTAATGTATAAAAAGAGGGGATTACAGGAACCACTGAGGATGTAGTATGAACCTGATTAACACCCAGGCCAGAATTTAGTAATTGGATGAGTTATTCAGTCTGCATGGTACCTCCTTATCAGGTTCTTCCCTTGAAATATGCCCTCCCAGCAATATATAGATACTAGAGGCCTGGTGAACTAGAGGTCCTTCAGCCCAGCCTGTGCCCTCTCACAATCCAGAACCCCTTGGGAGATGTCAGACTGCCAGTTTTGGCCCGATCTCTAGGATCGGGCTGAAACGGGGAGTCTGACATCCCTAGAGAGATGTAGCAGTACACGAAGTGGCAGGCTGCCGGGAAGGAGACCACACCACTACCATTCATCCTGGCCCTGCTGCACTCAGCATCTGCCCCCTGGTAGTCAGTGCACATCATAGCAACCGGTCAACCAGTCATAATGGTTGCTTAGGCTTTTATATATATAGAGAGAAAAGGTTCCCATTTTCTTCATTACCACATCTCAAGATACCCATTATTTTCAGCCTATCCATGGAGACATGTACCTTCTAGCTTCCAGAGATCTAATCCATTTCCCACCCCTTCACTTATTCCCAGAGTTATGAGATTCCTTATTAATATAATAAATGTACGTGTCTGCAGTAAAAGGTCAACCTTTAATTGTCTAAAGAAATGGTTCTCAAACTTGAACCTGAGTCAGAATCACCAGGAGGGCTTTTTAAATTATAGACCTGGGCTCCACACACAGAGTTTCTGATTTCGTAAATCTGAGATAGGACCCTAAAATTTACATTTCTAAGAAGCTACCCAGTGCTACTGATGTTGCTGGCAGGGATTTCTTAGTTGGTGAATCACTAGTTTAAGGTGTCTTTCTTCTTTTAGCAGCTTAACAATCACCATTTGTTCCTTGACTCAAAGAAAAATGTACAAGGAGCATTTTCCAAAGGGAAAATACTAAAATCAAAACTAAACTTTGTGGGTAACTGCCACATGTGTCTAATGCTGTGGGTGGGGGAGCATCCAGCTCAAAGACCATATAAGGGCCAAACAATTATTCGGTCTGGCCCTGCCAAGGCATTAGGGGTGAGTTAATTAAATGTGGAACCAAATATAGCGGGATAATTTTTAGGTTGATAATTTTGTACGACCCTCAAATGATGTTATAAATATCCAAATGGCCCTTGGCAGAAAAATATGTTCCCCACCCTTAGTCTAACGGAACTGCACCTTTTTGTATCTTAAATGTCTGCATCCCAGTGCTTAGCACATAGTAGATACCCAGTGCATGTTTGTTAAATGAGTTGAATCAGTGAAGAAACCACAAAATGGATCTAGCTCAGTGGATTTCATACATCATTCTTTGGAAAGTTCTCATGATTCCTTTCAGTCTAAAAGGCCTTCTAGGAGAATAAATTATTGTCATTCTCTTGGAACACAGTCTCAGAAATTGCAGGCTCAAGATATGCTTGCATTTTAAGTACTTAACTTGGATTAAAAACGGAATTGCTAACAGGATTACAAAATGCCAAGTTTACTGAGACTCAAATTGTTTATGCGCATGTTTGGTTGTCAGTTCTTTCTCCAGTGGGCACATAACTGGTTTTAATTGCAGTCTTAATGTTTTAGTTGTTGTTTTGTTTTGTTTTTTTGACACCTGCACATGAAGTCTCAGTCAAAATCAGCTGTAATTTGCACAGGTATTATGTAACTAAAACAAGGCTCAGAACCACCATTGTGTCACCTCCACTCAGTGTCTAATGAATTCTGAGATGTTTTACCTCAGTTCATATTGTGATTCAGGAAATGGTCTCTGTTTTTCCCACTTTCACTCCCACGGTAATGTAAAACATTTTTAATGAACATCCTGATAATCTTCCTCATTACCAGAGCACAGAGTTTTAGTATATGATGCAACATCATTTTCATTGGTGATTCTTTGTTGATGGTTGTCTTTCGAATCTCTGAATTTGGATAAAGGAAAAAGAAAAGTGCCCAAGATTACCATAATTCTACAAAATAGAATTGTGTAATTACTGTCACCAATCACACAGAGTAGAGACTCAGAGTCTCATCTCTGAAGTATGCAGGTGCTTTGATGTGAGCCATCTACCCAATCTCAGATGTGATGCAGGTACTGGCTCCTGGGTCTAAAACTCCCTTGTGCTATGATGAACCCACCTGAACAATTCTGTGCCCAGTTTTGACCTTGGACCTTGACCCTAGCTGACACCTGTAAAATTACAAGTGACTTCCTTGACATCTCTAATAACCAGAATCCTAGTTAGAGAAGAAGTCATTTCAGGATCAGCTACCAATTCTCTTTTTGCCCTGAATATCCTTCCCTGCCCTATTGTTTGGCTTGAACTAACTCACCTCATCAGGGTCAACCATCGAAAAAGAATGAAATATCTTGGTGAGGGGGACATTTCTAATTGTTCTTAAAACATCAAAGTTGTAGGATTTGAACAATGGACCCAAGTTATCATTTCAAATGTGCACTCATTTACGGCATCTCAGCGGAGGTGCGGACATTCCCACGCATGTATCCCCTTTGGGCATCCGGTAGCCGTGGCCTGGCCAGCCTCTGCTGTCAGGCCCTTCAGAAGTCAGCAGAATGAGGTTAGTGTTAACATTTCACTGCGCATTAATTCTTTAAAAAAAAAAAAAAAAACCAAAAGACCTGTCATTTCATTTTAAATGCTAATATGCATATGGTTAATTAAGAAGCCAAAATTGGCTCTAAGCTTGGTGAGCTCTAAGAACAGGGAGAGAGCGATCACTGCGCTTCTGCTCATGGTTAGCTATTTGTGAACCAGCTGATAATGTGCAAAATTAAGATTTCATAAGTGGCATTTTAAATGAATGGTTAATGGCTGAAGATTAATTAAACAGTCAGAGTTGCTGAAGAAAAGCTGTTAAAAATTATGTTTATAGGCCGGGCGCTTAATGCTGGAAGTGAAACCCTGATAGATGGCGGCCTTTCAGTTAACGGAGAGCGTCTGAACAGAGCACCCTCCCGCACACTGTGCAGCCCTGCGTGGCAGCAGCCTGGGGGACCTGTCTGTGGAGTAAAAGCTGGCAAGCAGGAAAAGCATTTTCTTGAAGGGATCTTCACTAGCGCCTTCATCCGGGGCAACCAGGTGTATTTTATTTCCTTCCTGCAGGCTGCACAGTCCTGGGTGAGAGTAGGTAGAACCTGCAGGGTGCTTAAGAAGCACCTCAGTAAGAGAGACCAGGAATTGCAGGATGTTATTTTCAACCCTTAGGGGATACTTCCTTTGCTCTGAAGCGGCCAGCCCTCGTGGTGGTACAAACATGGATTTTGTGGGCCCGGCTCTACCATGGTTCCTTGGGGAAGGGTCTGTAAAATATCTGTTGAAGTTGTTGATCAGAGCTCAACTCCATAAGTGTTGAAGAAAGAAAAGAATGAATGACTTGCCTAAAAGTTAGGTAGTAGACTATCAGTGGATCTCAAATGCCTTTCCATTGATCTCACTAAAAGACAACCCAACTCCTCTCTCACACCAGCTATTGATGGGTGGCGGCGCAATAACAAGGTTCCAGCTTCAGGGTCCACATAGTCTAGTGGAGGAGACGCAGGCATGTCAACAGGTAAATCACAGCCATGCAGAGTAGGTGGAGTGGCCTAGGAGGGGAACTAGGAATCTCGGGGTGAGGCTGGGGACAGTCAGGAGTATAGTAGTTCCCTATAAATTGTGAGAAAATTAATTCTACCAATTAAAATTAGTAATAGCCAAAACCGGTTTGGCTCAGTGGATAAAGCGTCGGACTGGGGACTGAAGGGCATGTACATTGGTTGCAGGCACATCCCCAGTGGGGGGCGTGCAGGAGGCGGCTCCTCATCAATGTCTCTCTCATCAATGTTTCTGGCTTTCTATCCCTTTCCCTTTTTCTCTGTGAAAAATCAATAAAACAAAAAAATAAAATAAAATTAGTAATATATTATATATTACTATTATATATATACATATATATATGTATATATTACTATTATATATATACATATATATATATATATGTATATATATATATCAGTTTGCTCAGTTCAATCTCCTGTTTCCAGGCAGAAGACCCAAATCACACAAGCTAGACAGTTCTGTCTCTTGTTTAAAAGGTCCCCGGGGGGTAGAAATCCCACAGCCTCCCTGGGTATCCTGTTCCAGTGTTTAATCACCCTTCTCATCAAGAAGCTAATCCTATTTCCTCTCCTTGAGCCTCCTCAGGGTCGGTGGAACCTGTGAAAGACCCATGGGACCCCTTGCAAGCCTTCAGAAGTTAATTAGTCAACACTGGACGGCTCTAGGTTCCACGCTGCGCCTGGGAGTGGCCGGGCTCTGAGCCTGCACTGTAGTCATAGTAGGATTCTGTTACATGTCTACGTGGTCAACTCCGTTTTCTTCCTGGGCTAAAGAGGAGGACAGCAGTTCCATATTTTAGGATTTTTTTTTAAATATATTTTATTGATTTTCACAGAGAGGAAGAGAAAGGGATAGAGAGCCAGAAATATCAATGAGAGAGAAACATCGATCAGCCGCCTCCTGCACGCCCCCTACTGGGGATATGCCCACAACCAATGTACATGCCCCTGACCGGAATCGAACCTGGGACCCTTCAGTCCCCAGGCCGACGCTTTATCCACTGAGCCAAACTGGTTTCGGCAATATTTTAAGAGATTTTAAGAAGTTGTTTTATTGTATTTTATTCACTCATTTCGTTAAATATGCATGGAGATGGCCCAGAAACCGAATCCGAGTGTTTCGATAAGAAATAACATTCAGGTTTGTTAATAACAGCCAACACTGACCATTACTGAGAATGTGCCACCACTAGGCCCTGTGCTGACCACTTTGCAAGTGTCACTCAATCCTCCCGGCCACCTACCCAGGTGGCACTGCTGCTGTTCCCAAGGTGCCTGGGGGGAGCCTGCATTTGTAAGGAGCTGGCCCATGCCAACAGGGGTGTGCCAGGGTTTCTACCCAGTGAGCCTGCATCCGGCGCCTGGCACTTAACCACTCTGCTGGCTTGACTACTCTATTCTTTTCTAAAAATTATTTTTCTTTCTCTGAATTTGACTTCATTATCTGGACTGTTTTTTTTTTTCCCACCTCGTGTGTATAAATTCTCAACCTCTAAATTTTCCTGCAGAAAGCCACAGCCCTCGGCCCAATAGCAGTCCCAGGTCGGCCGCCGCTCCGCCTGCAATTACAGGCCGCTGCGTGGCGAGTGCATTCCACCTTAAGAGCCGCAGTAAGGGCTCTCTTTAGAAAAACGAAATCATTCAGAGCTTTTCCATTCTGCCACAAATCGAACGGCGCAGAAGCAAAGCAAATAGGTACTTCTGGCAGGACACCTGCCCCGTTGACGGAATGGGGTGAAACCTGCGTGCAGATGCCAGGAGCATGCGGGGAGCGGCGATGTCCAATAATCGCCGCTAAAAGCTGCATTAATTGACCAGTGATGGCTTGAAAGCTGCCTCCAGCCAGGATGCCTAACATTCAGGTGCTCTTTTCAGAAGCAGCCTCACTGACCTTCCAGGGGGCTGCTCACACAGAGTAAAGCTGCTGGGACTGAGAAGTGTGTTTCCACAAAGGAAAGGCTTAGCTTTTCAAACCCCTGCATGCAGAGCACCTGGGGACCTCGTTAAAATGCAGATTTTGATTGGAGAGAGGAAAGGCGGGACCTGGGACTCTGCATTTCTCATGAGCTCCCTGGTGACACTCAGACGGCCGGTCCAGGGATCACGCTGTGATTAGCAAAGGCATAGACTGCAGCAAGGCAGGGCTGAATGTTTTCTGATTATAAAAACCATCTTAAAGAAATACGTAGGATGTCCTTTTGTAGCCTTCTGAATTTCAGGGGCCCTTACTCCTACCAGCAAGTTGTGAGAAAGTTCATGCCGTACAAGCCGGAATCTTCTGGGTGCCACTCTGGTTCTGCGTTCTGGAAGGGAGTGTGGCTTTCTATTTGTCCTATTTGTGCTATAAATGCTGCTGTCTGCACCAGTGTCCCCGCTTTGACCCCTTGCTGCACCCGGAGAAATCTCTTGCACCTCAGCAACACACTCTGTCTCCACAGTTGAACAGGCATAAATTTAAATTTCTTTTCTCCAGCGCTGTTACAAGACCTGCCAAGAGAAGGTTTAGCATTACAAATAAGTGATCCGTTTTTCCACCACTTCCCATTCAATTAAGAGTTTCAATGGTTCTGTTTATTCCATTATTTCATTCAAAGCCAGTTACATTACGCTTAGCTAATACTTGTGCCTTGGTATTATTTTAGCTAACTTTGTCTTATCTTAACACTAGCTTCTCTGATAAGGGACACCATCCCCATCCTCACTGACCTGCATCCTAAACAAGCACAAAGGTTCCCAGAGTGTCTTCTTTTTTTTATATATAGTTTTGTTGGAATGCCAATATTTTGTCAGAGAACAGTGGTGCTCGCCTAGCAGCCATTTGGAGTTGAGCATAAAGAGAAGTTTCCTGCCATTCGAGAAAGGAGAGGGGGGTCCGTTACCCTGAACTCTAGTATCCGGAAAACTTCACGCTGAAGCATCAGCCACCCCTGTGTTTCTCTTTTTGAACAACAATAACAAATTGGCAACCTTGGGACCATTCGTAACTTCATGAAAAGAGAAAGAATAAGACTTTTTCTGTGGGGAGTAGGCTATACGTCAGTGCATTTATGAATTATGTAGAATGGCACTAAATAACAATGAGTGGGAAGATGTTCTCAATTAATGAGTCTTTCTTCTCTATGTGGGTAACCAGAATCGAGAGCAGACCCTGAGGTCCCGCTTGGTGTGAGGAGGACAGGGGGCCTGTCTGACTTCAGTTTAGAGCAGCTCCAAAAGAAATATCTGAACCACACACACAAAATTTTTTTAAAGGATCACTTTAAAAAAATATATTTTTATTGATTTCAGAGAGGAAGGGAGAGGTATAGAAACATCAATGATGAGAGAGAATCACTGATCAGCTGCCTTTTGCACGCCCCACACTGGGGATCAAGCTTACAACTCGGGCATGTGTCCTGACTGGGAATCAAACTGTGACCTCCTGGTTCATAGGTCGACACTCAACCACTGAGCCACACTGACTGGGCACCACACATGTAATTTTTGTTATATGAACCTCATTTTAGAAAAAGTAAAATTTTACTTCCTAATATGTTAACTAACCTCATATATGCAAAATATCATTTCCACATGCATTCAAAACAGTTATTATAGAACTATTTTACCTTCATTTTTTTCATACTCTCTTCAATGTCTGGTATGTATTGACCATTTCCCACATGTCATAGTGGGACCAGCAACATATCAAGTGTTCAGTAGCCACTTACTTGGCTTCGGCCGCCATGATGGACAGCATTGGAGTTCCTTCAACATACTCTCAGTGGTGGCTGATGCTTCAGCGTGAAGTTTTCCAGATACTATAGTTCAGGGTAATGGGAACTATCCTTTCTCCAGTGGCAGGAAACTTCTCTTTATGTTCAGCTCCAAACTGCTGCTACATAAGCACACTGTTCTCCTCTCACAGAATGTACAGGCCAGGGTAAGAAAAAGACAGGTAAGCAATCCATTCCTGCTCCCAGGGACAGACAGAGCTGCAGCCCTCCCTTTCCCATCTCCAGAGATGTCCCTATGCCTGCAATTACCTCAGCGTGGGCTGAGCTAGACAAGGTGACCCGAGCAGCGACAAGGCCACCACAACAGGTCCAATCCCATGCCAGATCTGACCTTGCCTGGGGGAGAAGACAGAACCAATGAGCTAACTCCCACTTAGACAGCAAAGTGAAGCCTAGCCTTCCGATGAGGAGTCTGTACCGTCCTCCAACACAACGTTTTATCAACACGTGTGACTAATTACAAAAGTATGACACCAGTGTGGTTCTCACTGAAGTACAAATCCTTCCTTCCCAATAGATAGTCATTCCAGCCAGGGATAATGAAAGGCAGGGCTATGGACAGAACCTTCCCTTTCCCTAAGTCACACTCTCATTCTCAGTAAACTCATCATCCTCCTAAGATGCTATGTCTGTAGATGTTGATAGAACCACAAACTTGGTCCTCACTTTACTAGTATCAATTTTTAGTTCCAGGCCTTTCTTGTGGAGTATTGCTGTTATTTTCTGCCTGACACCTCAGTATGGAACCCCATGATTCACCTAGTTGCTCAAGCCAGAAATCTGGGAGTCCTGGAGGCTTCCCCCTCCCTCCACCACACACCCAGACTCTTTCCCAGGAGGATCCAGGGGAATGGGTAGCATTGGTTCTGATGTCTGTGCCCTGCATTTCCTCAATGAGGAAATGTTTTGAGGTCCCGGTTGCCTCGACCACTTCCTTTGGTCCATAGTGTGTTCCCTTTGGCATTCATATGGATGAGGCAGAGTGTGGGGTCCCCGTATTAGAGAGCGTTACCTTGTGCTCCCTACATGCATTGCCTTTTACAAATGCCTCTCAACGTGCAACTCTATTGAGCGTTCTTCCTGCCAAAGCCCACCCTCTCCTTCCGGTTTTCTAAGGACCCCAACCTTAGCTGCATGACTCAAGACCATTGCTCTAGCTTAAGCCCTGTGTGCCATTCAGGATTTAGCCCAGCATCCCACCCCTCAATGATCTTCCTAAAGCTTCCATGGAGACTGTGCCACTGAGGGATTGAGTGTTAGAATTAACTGGTACTTGTTTGTTTTCTTGTGAGATCTTACACAAGCGCTGTACTTTACTTCTAGTCTCAGCATCGTTCTTTCAGCATCTGCTACTCAATAAATATGTATGTTTTGAATGAATGAATGAATGAATCTAAGTGGCTCCACTCCTAGCTGCCTCACTTGAAGATCACACGGCCTCCCTGTCACAGTCTTTCATGGGCCAGCCTCCCAGGATAATAGGACTTGTCTGGCCTCCTGGTCAGTGCAGCCTCCCTATGATGGCCTCCTCCCTCTGTTCTGCTCAGGTTCTTGGGGTTCAGTGACTCCACTGGTTTCTCTTGGTCCTCGGCTCTCACTGTGATGACATGTCCTATTCCTGTTCTGTCAGGAAATGCCTCCTAGCCAAGCACCCCTAGATGAAAGACTTCCCCGAGACACAACAGGTCATGGTTTTCCCCATCTAGTCTCTGCTTCAAAAGCTTCCTAGGGGTATAAGGTAGCATTTACTGTTCCAGAGCTACAATCATCCCAATCTGATTGTTACACCAAGAGAAATGGCTCTCCTTGACAGGTAAAGTTTCCCACACCTAATATTTGCTGTTGGCTCCTGGTGATAATCTCTACTCACCTCTACTGAGAATGTTGATTGAAATGAGCATTGAACTTGTTGTTCTCTAGTTTTTCTAGAGTTTACTTTGCCCATTAAAAAAGAAAGAAAGAAAGAAGAAGACTTCTATTTGCTCACCTTCTGGTACCTGGACACTTATCCCACTGTTTATAATTTCTCAAAGATACCAGCTCCACTTCTAGGGGCACTCCTTTCAGCTCTCTCAAAACCCCGGATGCAGTTAGTAAGTACCAGGAACCAGAATGCCTTTCAGGGCATCCTGGACCTGTATTTCCTCTCTCCCTCCCATGGTCCTTTCTTTTCTGCCTTCCCTTGATGGAGATGTCAGGTGAGTCACTTATAATGTCTCTGCATCTTTCTTCATCTATAAAGACAGGAGGGCGGGACTAAGTGGTCTCGGCATTTCTTTCCATCTCCAAAATTATATGGTTCCGCGATTCTGTAATGGAAAGAAAATAGGAGTTCAGGTTGCTCTGCCTTTTCTCCGGTGCTGTTATCATGTCAAAGCATCTCCTCCTCGCAGCGGACTCTCCTTTCTCATTTCTCTTCAAAGTAGCTTTAAACAATTAAGCCCAAAATAAATCTTTAATCTCATCAATTGCCCCACAAGGCCTCTTTGAGCTTCCCATCTCCCATTTCATACCTCTTTGCTACCTTCTTTGTTACCCAGAGTGCCCATGAATCCACTCTCAGACTCCCTCTGCTCACCCCTGCCAGAATCCTCCACCCTGACCCCAGATTTCAGGAACTGGAATATTAGTCTGCATATCTTTAAATTCTCACATGGGAAATCTTTCGTCTGGTGTCTAGGTGGTCCTGTCCTTGAACAATGAGAACTTGGGTTGTGAGATTTGTAAATAGCCTTTGGCAATAGGATTTGACATACACACACACACACACACACACAAACACACATACTTTGTAATTTTTCCTCACTCTAATATCAAAATTCATATTTATGCTATTATAAACTTTGTTTTTGTAGAAATATCCTTAAAAAGATAAAAGATAATCTCAAAATCTTTAAAGGAGGGGCAAGGACAATGGAATAAAGAAATACAGGTGAGCCCAGCCAGTGTTGCTCAGTGGCTGAATATTGACCTATGAACCAGGAGGTCACGGTTCAATTCCCAGTCAGAGCATATGCCTGGGTTAGGGGCTCAATCCCCAGTGGGGGACATGTAGGAGGCAGCCGATCAATGATTCTTTCTCATCATTTATGTTTCTATCTCTGGCTCCCTCTCCCTTCCTCTTTGAAATCAATAAAAATAGGTTTTAAAAAAATACAGGTGAGTCACTCAATATTTTCTGGAGAATCCCTTTTCTCACTTTGGTTCTCTGGCTCAGAATCTATTGAAAACCTACCTCGCGGAGACTAGTTTGGCTCAGTGGATGGAGCATCGGCTTGCGGACTGGGGGTTCCCAGGTTCGATTCCGGTTGGGGGCATGTACCCTGCTTGCGGGCACATCTCCACTGTGGAGTGTGCAGGGGGCAGCTGATCGATGTCTCCCTCTCATCGATGTTTCTGACTTTCTATCTCTCTCACTTTCTCTCTGTGGAAAATCAATGGAATATATTAAAAAAATAATAATAATAATAATAAAACCTACCTCTATAGGTAATGAGGTTTCAAGCTGGTACAGCCCCTCCCTTCTAGGAGTTTATAGGATACTTTGTAGAACAAGGCAGAGAAAATAATGTTTAGGTCGATATTAAATAGCATGAAAAATTGTATGGAATTTAAAAGAGAATCCTGGGAATCTCTTTAATAGATTTCTTAGCCCCCGGGCCTCTGATAGTCAGGTAGGCATGAAAGTATTCTTTAAAACAAAGTCCATTGTGATTTTTCAAGTCCAGAAATGATGCGTGTCACATCAGAAGGGAGAATTGATCCTTGCAGTCTGACATTTGACAAATTACAAGTCTGTGGCCTTGTGCATACCCTTTAATTTAGAGACTGTAAGTGTTGTTCATAGTTTTGTTTTCATAGGTGCATCTATGTTGATGTTTGTTGGGAAGGTGGGTTCTAGATATTAGAAGTGACCTGAAAAATCTCAGAGCAAAGTTGCCCAGATACATCTGTGGATCCATCAATAGGAACATGACTTACCCTTGTACATTAAGTTTTATGCAACCAGACCTGGATTTTCAAGTTGATGTATCCATATTTCTTTGTTTACCTACGTGGTTTTCTTCAGTTAAAGGCATTGGCTTTTAAAAATGGCATTGTCAATAAAAGCCTACTTTCATCTAAAAATACTAACCTATGAGAAACTCACTAGAAACTAGCTTAACCATTAATTGATAACATTCAAGATAACCTCTTGAATCATCCATTAATGTCCACGTGAAATGAAACTCTATTTTGATCGGGACTGTCACAGGTAATTTCTGCACATAAAATACATCTGGGGACAGCTTTCAAATGGAGTTGTCACTTTTTGTTTAGCTGGCAGGAGACTCTCTATTGTTGTCAAACCCTCTTTACAAAAGCATCACTAACCCAGTGATACACATTCACAGAGAAGGGGGATCGTCACTCAGCCTCGCTGGAACAAAAGAGCAGCGTTGGGCTCTGTGTGTTCTCAGTGTGTCTGCGGGTTTCTTTGTTTAGCCTGGCTTCCCTTTAGCCATCAGGGCTTTTATCGTCCTCGAATTTGATTTTTTCCTGGGCCGTTTTGTGAAAGGTGTAAATAGATTAATGCATACTGTTATTCTCTGAAGGTAATGCAGGGCATGTACACTGTGCCATTTCAGTTGTCTGCTCAACTCATGAAGTCAAAAAAGAGTCAAGAAAAATAAGGAAACTTTTTTTGTATTTACATACACTCATACACACACACACACACACACACACACACTCACACACACTCACACACACACTTCCTCTTTAGTGCCTTTTAAAGTTGCCTTGGTTTTATTAAGATAAGAGCCAAGATGTACACATTTTCAAGAACCAGTCAGGCCAAAACTGGTTTGGCTAAATGGACAGAGAGTTGGCCTGCGGACTGAGAGGGTCCGAGGTTTGATTCCGGTCAAGGGCATGTACCTTGGTTGCAGGCACATCCCTAGTGGGGGATGTGCAGGAGGCAGCAGATTGATGCTTCTCTCTCATCAATATTTCTAACTCTCTATCTCTCTCCCTTCCTCTCTGCGAAAAAGTCAATAAAATATATTTTTTTAAAAAGAATCAGTCAGATAATAAGATAATATAGGTCAAATTTTGTCCATTGTTAAAACACTGAAGTTTTGTTTTTAGAGTACATAGAAGCCATTTTATTGAGTTGATAAAATAAATATTTTAGATTACATATATGTGATGATAATAATTTGTGCCATCACTTAATAATGTATGTCCAGACTTTACCTATTACATTCCCAAGGAATACTAATTCTCCATTCTTAAAACTTACTCAATGTGCCGAAATCGGTTTGGCTCAGTGGATAGAGCTTCCGCCTGCGGATTTAAAGGTCCCAGGTTCAATTCTGGTCAAGGGCATGTATCTTGGTTGCAGGCACATCCCCAGTGGGGGGCATGTAAGAGGTGAATGATTTATGTCTCTCTCGCTCTCATCAGTGTTTCTAACTCTCTATCCCCCTCCCTTCCTTTTTGTAAATCAATAAATTTTTTTTTAATTTACTCTGCATAATTCCCACAACCAGAAGCCACACAGGGCAAAACACGAGACTGAGAACTGCTCCTCACAGCACTCAGTTCTGCAAAACACCCTTTGAAACCTTGGAGAGTCATCAACCTCGAGTATCTGTGGCCAGCCACATACATGGAGAGAAGGATGAGTTCTAGACCGCACTTCTCGTTCTAGGATTCTGTGCTTTTCAGAAGGAAGACAAATGAGAGTAGGGGAGGGTACACACAGAAGAAGACAGGGACAGAAATGGGAAGTCATCTGGATTAGAGGGCATGGCAACTGCTGACCAAAAATAAAAATAAAAAGAGGAAGAGAATGGCCAAAAATGAAAGCTGAGGTGGCCCAGGAGAACCAGAACTTTGTCATAAAGCCAACAACTCCTTCAGAAGCTCCTAAATGACAGCCCTGGGTTGAGAGCCACTGTAACATCCCCATAGTCTCCTGCTGTAATCATCTCCGGTGATAATTTTCAACGGCCAGACCTCTAAAAACTCTCCTTTTCGAATTAAAAGAGGACTACTGCCGAAACCGGTTTGGCTCAGTGGATAGAGCGTCGGCCTGCGGACTGAAAGGTCCCTGGTTCGATTCCGGTCAAGGGCATGTATCTTGGTTGCGGGCACATCCCCAGTGGGGGAGCGTGCAAAAGGTGGCTGATCAATGTCTCTCTCTCATTGATGTTTCTGGCTCTCTATCCCTCTCCCTTCCTATCGGTAAAAAATCAATAAAATATGATTTAAAAATAAATAAATAAATAAATAAATAAATAAATAAATAAATAAATAAATAAATAAATAAAAGAGGACTGCTTCTATCCACTGGCAACATTCTACCTTTCAAATCACAGGTTAATTCCTCATGGCTCCGTTATGAGAAATACAAACTTAAAATTCTGCTTATGATTCAGATGACCAACAAAGTAATGAGATTCTGTGTTAGGGTAGCTGTCACATCTTGTCCCAGCCCTGTGGTGTCTGAATGCTGTCTCCCTTATTAAGCCCCATTAGAGTATTTCACAATATAAATTGTTTATACGCTGCTGGTTTTCTGCTGCCCGACAGTGGGGCACGCTTTATTCATTAATGTTGGTGTAGTCTTACACTGTTAGGAAGAGCTGAGATGAAATTCAACAGGAAGGCGGCATGTACTAACTGCCATGCTGCTTTCTGATGCATTTCCCAATACACCATCTTGTGTATATGTTTTTAAATTTGCAATTTACTCTCCCATCTTTTGAGTGGGAAAGTATCTTTTTCTTAGTTCAATTTCAATGACCCCTCCACTACCAACTTGTGTTTTCATAAGCTTAATGGTCAACCTCTTGTGTTCCCCCATGAAATGCTCGCTTCCTCTTTCTATGTTAAATTTGAACTAATATTTATAGCTTTCCGTCTGGGTACAGAGTCCCGTTTCATCTTCACCGCAACCTTTCTTCCTAATAAGGAGGATGAGGAAGCTAAATCTGATCGAAGAGAAAGTACAAACAGCCAAGTTAATGAAATACCAAATTTCTACCCTAATCTAGTTAGTCCTGGCTCCAATGTTATATATCTTCTTTTGAGATTTTTGTTACTTAAAGGCATATTTCCTTTCTTTATTGAATTTATTGGGATGACATCTGTACTAATAAAAGCCTACGTGGTTGTCACGCCCTCATGCCATCACAATCCATCGCCAGGAGGCTGCACGTGCAGGGAGGCGCATGCAGGTGGGCAGGGACTTGACTTTGGGTGCGCAGCACAGAGACGGTCCCGGTGGCTCTATGCAGTGCAGAGGTGGGACCCCTGGCTCAGGCCTACCTTTTTAGGTCAGTCCATTGAGGAGCCCCAGATGGGTGGGCAGGGCCTACCTCTTTGGGGAGATTGATCACAGGGATCCCACACTGTGAGAGGGCACAGGTCAGACTGGGGAACCTCTGAGTGCATGAATTTCGTGCACCAGGACTCCAGTTGGTTAATAAAATTATATAGGATTCAAGTGTACAATTTTATAATACATCATCTGTACATTGTACTGTATGTTCACTACCCCAAATCAAATCTCCTTCCATCACCATTTATCTCCCTACACCCTCTTCTACTTTACCCAATCCCCTTTTCCTCTGGTAATCACCACACTGTTGTCTGTGTCTATGAGGATTTTTGTTTGTTGGTTGTTGTTTTTTTGCTTAATATCTTTACCTTTTCCAATCAGCCAGACAACCTTCCTCCCTTCTGTCAGCCGTCAGTTGGTTCTCTGTATCTATGAGTCTGTTTCTGTCTTGTTTGTTAGTGTATTTTATTCCTTAGATTCCACATATGAGTGAAATCATATGGTACTTGTCTTTCTCTGATGCGCTTATTTAACTTAGCTTAACAATCTACAGGTCCATCATGTTCTTCAAAGGGTAAGATTTCCTTCTTTTTTATGGCCGAATAGTATTCCATTGTGAAAATGTACCACAGCTTTTGAATCCACTCATCTATTGATGGACATTTCAGCTGCTTCCAAATCTTGGTCATTGTTATGAACATGGGCATCCATATATTCTTTTGAATTAGTGTTTATGGTTTCTTCAGATATGTTCCCAAAAGTGGAATTGCTGGATCATAAGGGGGGGGGGTCCTTGTTAATTTTTTTTTTTTTTAGGAAACCCCATACTGTTTTCCACAGTGGCTGCACCAGTCTGCATTCCCACCAGCAGTGCAAAATGGTTCCCTTTTCTCCACATCCTTACCAACACTTGCTGTTTGCTGATTGACTGGTGATAGCAAAGTTGTTCAAGCACCCAGCAGCTAGACTTAGTGGCAAGAATATATGTCTTTTCTAAATTTTCTATAAAAACTACTTTATGTTAAAATTAGAAACCAGAAAGCTAAAGCAAAAAAACAAAAATCAAATCACCAATTTTCCCATAATCTAGAGTGGGCCATCCTTAGTATTTTAGAGTATTTCTTCCAATCTTGTTTGGGTCTAACACTGTATATAAAATTTGTGTGTGAATAGTGCTCATACATTTATATACATATACATTATTTACATGCATATATAAATTTTGGTATCTGGCATATTTACTACTGTGATTTTTTTTTGGTGCCAATTAATCTTTTTCAAATCCTCACTTTTAGTGGTTACATAAAACATCATTGTATAACTATGCACTAATTTATGTAACCTTTCCTTAATGGTAGACATTTAAGGTATTTCAGAGTTTTTACTGTTATAAATTACTCTCTGACAAGCACCTTTTTGCATATATCTTTGCTATAAGCCTTGAATTCATTTCTTCTTAAGATTTCTAGAAGGTAAATGATGCATTAAGGGACTGAAACTGAAACATATTGCCAACAATTTTCCATTAAAAAAAAATGAAATCAAGAATGCTGCCCCCACAATGTGGGAGAGAAGACACTTCACCCCATACCTGGCGGCACTGTTACCTTTCCTCCCTTTAGTCTTTGCTAATTTAATGACGGAAAAAATAGTACCTTATCATTTCACTTTAGATTTCTTAGCTTCCTAGTAAGGTTAGATATTTTCATGGAAGCTCATGCTTGTTCCAAATTACCATCAGACGTTTTCATTTTGCCTCAGCCCTATTCCATTACCAGCAGGAATACTTATTTGAGTCAATCTCTGTTTCCTCTCTCTCTCAAAAAAAAAGTCTATTGGGTTTATCAAGGTATATTTGGATGCTGGTTTTCATACCTGTCTTGACAAAAATGAAAGATTACACCCCTGGCTCTTTTACACGCTGAACCAGGCCACAACTATTTGGATCTTATTTTAATTGACTCACTCTTACCCCTCACGGAACAGCGTCCCTTTATAAGAGGCAGCAGTAGAAAAATAAGACCCTCATAGCGGATAATGAAAGAAATGTCACACCAGGGTCTGGACATTGCTATGACAACCCCGGCTCCATCCATCACCACTCCCGTCTGCCTGTGCCGCAGAGGAAACCCCTTTGCCATGTCTAATCTGAGAATTTTAATATTAAATATACATTTGACATTGAAGGCTCCCACCTTATTTGCTATTGTCAGGCAGCACTGATAGACAGCTAAGTCAGTCTCTTTATAGTCCATTTCTGAGATGAAACTATAAATCCTGAAGTCGGGCTTCATCATTGCAGAGAGAAAAGCTTTTTCCAGCCTATTGTTGAAATCTCACATTTTGTAGGATTGATGAGGTCCAGACTCCCGAAGATCATTTGCCAAACACTTAAAGCTGGTTTTGCTGCCCTTTGCTTTTCTTGCCCCTTGCAAACACACATGCGGGTTGGGGTGTGTGTGTGGGAGGGGAGGGGGGATCTATTAGAAAAGAAACAGCAGGAAGATTAAAGTTAGGTGAGGTAGATAAGAGATCAATCAAAGGACTTGTATGCATGCATATAAGCATAACCAATGAACATAGACACTGGGGGGTTGGGGTATGCCTGGGAGGGAGGGGGAGCAATGGGGAGATATGTATAAAAAATTAATAAAAAGAAAAGAAAAGAAACAGTATGAAGAACTTGCTTGATTGGATACAAATGTCAGCCTGAGAGAGCAAAAGTCTGCTCCTGGGTGATAGGCAGAGACCGCTTGCTTGTGCAAATAAGGGGCATCATCTTTGTGTTGATCTTAAATGAACGCCCCGGATTCCGAACTGCGGGGTGAAGGTATGTGTCCACCACGCACCCTCTCTCACGTGCTCTCGGGATTTGTGTCACAGCTCCGTGACAGGACGGGCTCTGCAACTTGGTCCCATTCCATGTAGCCGGTTGTATTGCCGTGAATTTCACACGGGAAAATAGATGCTCTGAGACGTGTGATCACAGTGGCGGTGGCGCGGGCTCAGAGGCAGACCGCCACCGGACGGTGTCAGATGTGTTAAGCGCTCTCCACGCACAGAGTGCACGCGGCTCTTCGTCTCGGGGAGGCTCGGCGTCCACACACTGGATTTATCCGAATGGGCCATCGGCATTAGCTCTCTCTTCGGCCAGACCACGCGTGGCGGGAACGCACGTTGGGCCAGGCACCGGTGCACCGAGGCAGGCCTCCGATCTGTTCATTTGGACCGCAGATGACTTAATGTAACATTGTTCTAACAAGTGCCTTAGAACGGTGACGTTTCCTTTAATTTTTTTTTTTCTTCAAAGAATCACCAGCGGAAACTGTTAAGTAGGCTTCTCGCTCCATTTGTTTGCGATCGCTACCCTTAATCCATGAAAGTCTGAGCTGCCCTGCGACTCTGCTAAGCACTGGACGACGGCAGTGCGTGTGCGATGGAAGTTCTGATGCCACAGCTGCTGGGCCTCTGTCTGGTTGGAAAGCGTTTTATCTGGCCCGGCCAGCGTGGCTCAGTGGTTGAGTGTTTACCTGTGATCTACGAGGTCACTGTTCAGTTCCCCAGTTGTGGGCTTGATCCCCAGTGTGGGGTGTGCAGGAGGCAGCCAATCAATGATCCTCTCTCATCATTGATGTTTCTCTCTCTCTCCTTCCACTCTGAAATCAATAAAAAGGTTAGGGAGAGGTGGGGTAGATAAGAGATCAATCAAAGGACTTGTATGTATGCATATAAGCATAACCAATGAACATAGACACTGGGGGGTTTGGGTATGCCTGGGAGGGGGTGGAGCAATGGGAAGATATGTACACATTAACACATTAATTTAAAAAATAAATAAATAAAATTTTTTTAAAGATTTTCTTAAAAAAAAAAAAGAATGTTTTATCTGCACAGCATGGTTATTCCTGGGCTGGATCATCTGCCCGGAGTCTTTTTTTTCTTTTTCCTTATGATGAATAAAATTTGCATTATCCTCTTACTGGAGGTACAGTGTGCGAAAGACTTTGAAAGTCAAGTTTTGATTCGGGGCCCCACGTGGACCATTTTTATCTCCTTAGAAGCCTTAGGCATTATTTATCAACCTTATTAGCAGGAAGGTTCATCTCCAAACCGTGGCCTTGTATTCACGCTCTGGTTTTTTTCTCTCAAAAATACAAACTTTTGCCACGTATGCCGCTGATGTAATGAAAACATATGTCGCTTGTCCCTGGCAATAGTGTTTTCACTTTTCCTCTTATTTGTGGGCTGATGCCAAAATGGTTATATGAAGATTCGCTTCCAGAGAAACTCAGGAACCGGATATCTGGCCCTTCGTTGGTCCGATTGCAGGGTTTCGAGCCTCACCAGGAAGCCCTGATGTGGGACTCCGTCCTCAGCTCTGCAGACATTTGCTTTTGCACTTGAACTGCACTTCCCCCTTTATCCAACAAGGAATACACTTCCAGTGATGACATCATCAGTTATCTGAAATATTTTATGAGCGGATAAGCGCCCGACTCTGAGTCTGGCTTGTATATTTTTACAGCAACTCTGCGGCTCTCCTCTGTGGTCCAGAGGAGAGGATGTGTATGGAAACATTACTCCTGAAATTTTTATGGGCTCACTCCCTTCGTCAGGGTAGCCGCTGTCTCCCACAAAATTTGAGTCGTACCTCAACTGTATGCCCTCTCTGTTACTGCTCACGTGCCCTAGTGGGTGCAGAGGTGGAATATGTCTGAACGTCTCCAGTGAAGAAGCTTGAGGCGTTGGTTTTAACAAAAGCCATCAAGTGGCTGCAGCTGAAAAGCCTTCTGGAGGTAAACAAACATCTTCCTTTGTTGTCCGACTCTAGCTCAGTAAAAGCACTTTGGAAAGCACATGATTGGACACTCTTTCTTGCTCTGTGTCTAGGGAGGTCAGAGGAAGGAGTTCAGTTTTTAGGGTCCCTAAGACTTCGGTCTAGAGCACTACACTGTGGGAAACAGTGTCCACCTCTCAAACCCGGGTACCACTGTTCACCTAGGGTGCGTTCACCAAGAGATGAGTGTTAGTGCAACAGATGGAAAGGGGGATTATGGGCATGAGGAACGCTTTTGGTTTCTTGGAGGGAAATGTCATCATTTCCTTCTTGAAACCTCACACTCTGTGCAGTAGGCGCTCAGTAAATTCCAGCTGTCCATCAAAGGCTGCTCTTAAGTGCCAGAAATATCCCAGCCCAGGGCTGGGCTTGGAGAAGGATGTAGAGCAAGGAACCCCCATTCTAATGCACCCAACCCCCCAGCCAGTTACGAAGGTTCTGCAATCTTCCTTCCTGGTATCAAACCTTGTCTAGCAGCACTGAAGTCCCATACCTGCTGAAATGGGGACTCCGCTAATGTTTGCAGAGTTTAGCATGAAGTCCTACATCTTCATGGAAATACAAATGGAGACAGATGTCTAGCACCCCTTGTATTTTAATGGCGATCAGAGACTTGGAGGAAAACTAAGGTTGAGTTTCTGGCATCAGCCTGGAGGCAATGGATGGGTACTAAGGCTTCCCAGTTACCCTGAGGGGCGGGGAGAGACAACAACCCTACCCTTATGTCCTTTTTTCTGGGCCCTAAGTCCCTTTGCTAGATCTAACCAGATTCTCCTGAAAATGTGAATTGGAGCATTTCTGAAAGTGGGGGTTGCTGGATTCTAAATGAACCTACAGCACAATTCTCAACCTTTTTTTTATCTCCTGGCACACAGAAACTACTTACTAAAAATCTGTGATACACTGTGACATATTTTTTTGCTGATTTGACAAAAAAATAGATATAATTTTCATTCATTCACACTGGATGGCTGTTGTTGTGTTGGCTGTTGTCATTTTTTATTTACAATCTAAGCAAGCATGTCAAACTCAAAGGCTAACACAGGCCAACTGAGTGAGGCATGCGGTCCATGGGCTGCGAGTTTGACATGCTTGATCTAAGGGAAAAGAGGTCAGGGCCCTGACTAAACAGGTGTTACAGGTTTTAGAATTCTTGCGGCACACCAGTTGAAAATTGCTGCCCCAGAGCATTGGGTTGAGTGGTTTCCATGGTTTCCTAAGTCTTCTGCTGGACCAACTTCAGAGGCAGTAACTACATCTCCTTTCTAACCTCACCGTCCATTCTCTTTCTCCCAGAGATGGACCTGACTTAACAACAAGGAGAATGTTTTGATTTTGCCAGACACGGAACGTAATCTTTCCATCTGCGGTCCTTTTAGCCCTGCTCAAGATTTCAGCTCCCTCGCCAGAGTGCTAGAAAGTGGCATGCTTCGTAGAAAACTTTATTCATCAGAGTAGAATGCTATTTGGCAGTTGGGTAATAATGAGGATGAGGAGCTAAATTTCATCTGAAGCTAAAGGTCAGCAAATGGTGGCAGCCTACCTTCTCTGAAGTGTGAGCTCAGTTTCCAGACAATTTCACCTGGAAGCATGCATTCTATATTTAGTATGAAATAGCATAGAAAAGGTTTCTAATAACACCATTTCAGCACACATCTATTCCGTGAACATCAATAAGCCAAGTGCTTCGCTGCTTGGCTAGACAATTCTTATGGGAGTGGATGGCACCGGGATGTTGCAGCAATTGCTGGCAGAAAACAGAAGCCCATGAAAGCATGATGCAGTGGAAAGAGTGTCAAAAATAGGTAGAAATGTCCTAAATAGTGAGCTATCTGTGCCGTACCCAGGAATGGCAAAGTCGCTTGTACAAAACCATTAAGGATTTGCTTGGAGTATTCGGTTCATGAGCCGGGAAGGAGAAATACAAAAAGGAAAGCATTCTCCAGGTGGCAGCAGCTTAAAATATTGCCAGGTGGTTTGGCCCTATACCCTCACCCATAATACCCCCCTATGCCAATGCACCTACCCTTTCTTACCCTTACAGGGCACCACCGTTTCCTCCCTTTTCCTTCCAAATTCTCATCGCACACTTTCTTAAATCACTTTCCTGTTTTCAACTCCCACAAAAATGTGTTTATTGAATACATCCTAGGTGAGGGCACTGGACCAAGTTCTACAGAAGACACAATGAACTCCCCAGATTGCTTAGCTACTGGTAGCTGGGGATTAAACAGGGATTTAAACTGTATAAAACATATGAGTGATGGAAGAGAAGAGTAAGGGCCATAATGGAATGTGAATTCCAAAGCAAGAAGGACTGGTTGCTGCCAGGAAAGGTTCCTGGGCTAACCTGTGCCTGGAACAAAATGCTTCTGGACTCATCTGATTCTTTCCACCTTCATGATCACCTCCAGGGCCAGTCTACTTCCAGTTCTCACTTGTTACTCTGCCGCCATCTCTGTCTGTCTTCTCCAGGAAAGTTGGACTTGTCTTCTAAGTAGTTAAATTAGATCACGTTTCCTCCTGGCTTGAAATCTAACATCATCTCATTTCACCTGAAGTAAAATCCAAAGATCTTACCAGGTCCCACAAAGCCTGTGGATTTGTGTTGCCTGTCTGCTTAGCCTCGTCACTTGCCACTTTACTCAGGACCATTTAGCTCCAGCCACACCATTTCTTTCTGTTCCTTAGCTCATCACTCTCCTTCCCTCCTTAGAGCTTTGGCTTTAAATATTCTCTCTCTCTCTCTCTCTCTCTCTCTCTCTCTCTTTCTCTCTCTCTTTCTCTCTTTTTCTCTCTCTAAAATGATGTTCATAAGGATGCTTCTAGATGGTTTCTTCTTATATTTGTAGACCGTAGCTTAAAAGAGAGAGGCCTTCTTGACTACCAACCTAAACCAACTATCCAGTCACTATTTTGTCACATTATATTTTAAAAATCTGGTGGCACTTAACACTGCTTAACATCTTGTTTATTAGTTTGTGTATTGTCTCACTCCCCCACTAAAACATAAAGCCACAAGGTTGTGTGTCTTGTACTTCCCCTCAATTCTCAGGGACTAAAACAATCCTAGTGAATAGTAGTTGCTCAGTAAATACTTGCTGAATGACTCTAAGACCCTTGAATGACTTCACAGGTGAAGAGTTATTCCTTTAGGTCTGTGCCAGGCACTGACACTAGAAAGACAGCTGTGAACAGGACCTAGAAGGTCTCTGCTCTCACCCACAATCTATCCTTGTGGAGTTAGGCAGACGGAGATAAGTGAACAAATAATTAAGATGTGTCCATGGAGTGATCCGTGCTCCTAGGAAATAAGCAGTCTGACTGGTCCAGGCGTGACTTGAAGGGAATTCAGATGAGGTGGCTAGAGAAGGGAGAGCGTGCCTGGAAACACTTGCTCCTTGAGCTGTGTCAGACTTGGGTTGTATAAGGATCCAGGTAAAAGCAAGAAGCTGCTAAGCACAGTAGAGAATAGTTCATGATGAGGCAGAGAGGGAAGCAGGGGTCAATGCTGTGGACACAGACCACAGGAAGTGTGGAGAATTCATCTGCATGTAATAACAAAGCAGTGGATGTGCTTAAAGTAGAGATGGATGAAATCTTAATTATATTGTTTAAAAATAAGAGGAAAGAATGACAGGTAGAAGAGGCAGCGTGGACAAGGGCTTGGAGGAGGGAGTGTGAAGGAAAGCTGAGGGTAAGTTTAGGGAGACCATGAGTGGAGTTGGAGGTGGAAGCCATGAGAAGAGACAGAGAGGATTTTAGAGCAGGAAAACTCTGTGAGCAGAGCTTTGGCTAACCTGGCAACGAATTAGAATGGAGTTGGTATGAAAAGACCGGTTGCCAAACTATTACTATGATTTGCGCAAAGAGTATATGAACTAGCCTCGTGGAAGACGAATACACAGGAGGGCACATTGCTGAAGGCAATTAATTACAACTGACCGTATGAAAAACATATGAGAGAAGTCAACAGTAGCATAAAATAATATTGACAATAATAGCAGCTTATTTAATGAATCTTAACTTGTGACAGGCACTATCCTAACTACTTTAAATATAATCGCTCATTTAATCCTCAAAACAACCCTCTGGGGTCTTACTCTGTTACCCCATTTTGTAGATAGAGAGGTTACCTAGCTTACTCAAGGCAGGAAAGAGCAGCACCAGGGTTTGACCCCAGGCGGCCCGGCTCCAGAGTCTGTGCTCTGAAGGCCTGGATGCGCGGGGAGAAGCGATTAAAAAGCCAGGAAGATAGCGGGGAAGGTAGATTTTAGGGGAGAGGGGAGCAGATGCTTCGTGGATAAGTCAAGTGTAAGATGTTGGTACATTTCAGGTGCAAACAAGAGCAAGACTAGGCGTGGTCCTTGAGGCTTCCTCAAGGTGTCGGGTGGAGGTGGAGATCTTCGTGTAGATGGGCTGCGTTGAGGACTTGCCCTTTAAGAGGCCCTCCAGGGATCATCTGTTGAACGGATGGACGAGGAAATAAGTGAACATGACAAGGAATATGATCCCCAAAGCCCCCAGAGTAAACAGGATCCCCAAGAGTGAACATACAGACAGGCAGGTAGAGAACCTTAGAGAAGGCCTTGTGTGGAGAGCAAGTGGGAGGGACATGGAGGAGAACAGACAATGACCCGGAAGAAGCAGGAAGGAAACAGAGAGGAGAGACCTGCAGGGAAGCTGCTGTCGGTGCCCGTCCTGCAGAGCGAGGGTTTGGGTGGGCTGCAGAGAGCGGTCCCAGCGGTGCTGAGGTGCAAACCAGATCGCCATCAGCTGGAAAGAGAGGATGGCGGATGGCAAAAGGAGGCAACAGTGATTCTTTCAAAAGGTGATAAAAAGGAGGAAAGAAAGAGACAAGAGGCAACAGCTTGACCTTAACCGAATAGTAAGCTGCTAGACAGTCGCCATTCACAGAGGTCTTTTATTGCTTCTGAGGGAGGACTAGGAGCTACAGTCTGCAGTGCTCAGCAAGGGTGTGTGAGTCTGTTCCTATGGAGGCCCGTCTGCCTAACAGCAGGGTTACTTCAAGCTTTAGGCTCCACTTGAGTCAGGGCCATGCCCTGGCAAAAACTCTGCTCTGGTGGGTACGGGTGAGCACATGGCACAATAGCTCTTTGGATTCATTTGGTGCCTCCTTCCTTTAGAGCAGGGATGGGGAATTTATGACATCATTCACGGGCCATACAAAATGATCAGCTTGAAAAGTAGCCTGCTGTATTTGGTGAAACATTTCATTGACTCGCCCCCAGGGCCGGAAGAAATGATTTTTTGGGCCTTGTGTGGCCCACGGGCCGGAGGTTCCCCACCCCTGGTTTAGACGCTGGTAGGAAGTCCTGACATCATCACGTTGCTGATTTTATAGAGAAGCAAGACTCTCTTCTCCACCGACCAGAATCTGTGGCACTCCGCAGCTGGGTGCAAAAAAAGAAAAAAAAAAGCAACCTCTGCCCCCTTCTTCAGAATTCCCCGGACTTACATCTGGCTTCCCAGCTGTGAGCTGCTGAATTCCAGGGTGCAAAAACCCAGGGAGACAAGTGGGGAGGGCCCTGCAACTACTAATGACATGCTGCTTAAATATCAATCGTGGCTCATTGTGTGTCCGTGGGCACATGTCTTCACATTCAAGTGGCCGCCTCTCTCTGCCTTTCAGTGTCTGTCTATAAACTTTCGTGGGATGAAGCCGATGTTTTAATAAATATTTTGTTTGCCGTATCCCCATTAATATTCATAGGGATGGGGGGCACTTTGGGCTTTGCGATTTCTAATAAACATCGGTGGTGTGACTAGTTTGTGCCGAGCATTCAGCCCGCTCCATCAAAATGGCAGCTCTAATTAGGTTCCTTGAATTAGCTAATGGATTTTGAGAAAGATCGCTTAGAAAGCTCTTACAGCTGTCCAAGATATCCCTGCCATGGCAGAAAGACAAAAGGTCCCTGGAAGCTACAGACTTCAGAGCTTTAGAAATGCAGCTGACAGTTAAAAAGATAAATTGCGTTCATATTTTTCTAGTGAAAGTCCTAATACTGAATTAATGTTATTCCTGTAGTGCGCCTCCATTAAGAAGCTCATTTTATTATGAGGATGCATTTTGACCATTAGCTCTTTTCTTTGGCTCCTCCTCGCTCTCCACTCTCCTCTTTCTCCCTCCAATTCCCCAGATATTTTGGATACAGAGTATTAAAAGGCTTCTTTGAGGAGGAGGAAAATCATTCCTTTCCCACCTTTTTGGGGGGGTGAGGGGATAGGTTATACATTTAGAAGTCTTCTTAGCTATGCCTTTGGATCAAGGGCATTTCTTCAGTTCAAAAATGAAGACGTCATATAGAAGGAAATAATTGTAGTGATTTGATTTAAGCTTTGTGGCTTACATTTTACATAGAACTTGGGGTGGGGAATGGCTTCTAGCCAGTGAGTTTGTTTATACTTGGATAGAAGACGACTTTGTAGGATAGAAAACGTAGCACATCCACCTTCCATCTTGATGTGGAAGCCACACATAACTCAAGGCCATGCAATATGGTCTTCCTTCTTCCTTCCTAAGACCAAGTTTCTTTGACAAATGATGAACCGATGACGTCTGAAGGATTGTACTTAATATATCTGCCAATAGGGAGAAAAAAATCATACTTATTAGTGGGAAGCACAGTAATTAAGTTCATGACAAAGCACAATCCCCAAAACAAATAGTCACCCACAAGTTCCGTGTGGCTGGCTGTGTTCGTGCTCCTTCATTCTCTGCTCCACGTAACACTGGGTTTTCCACCGAGCCACAGAGAAAATGTGTACCTGTTACTTTTTAATCCGGAAAGCTACATTCCTCTCCGAACAGAGTAAATCCTTTAGGGGGAATGTTTCCTGGGTCATTAACTCTCAACCATCCAAACGCTGTTTTCCCCCCTGTGAGTCCTTGAAGCTCCTCTATGTGTCTGTGTTCCGCCTGCCTTTTGGCCTGTTTTGTGCTCATTAGTATCTTAACCGACCCAGGAGCCGGGCAAGGAAAGGAATGTGAAACTGCAGTCCATTAATTGGGGGATTGTTTACGGCTCTAGGAAAACACTGGCTGGGGAAGGAACCCAAGTTGCTGGTTTAAATGAGAGTTTTTCCAATCATCTGGAGCGTCTATTTCCCATGCTCTTCCCAAACCTCCCATTTCTACCTACAACGGAGAGCTCGCTGGAGTAAAGCGGTTGGATCTGGAGCAGAGAGAAGAAGGTTGGTGGAACATATAGCTTACAGATTGGGCAGCTGCTTTGCCTCAGGATGATGTAAACAAAGCAGAAAAGCATTGTTAGATGAAGTGTCAAAAAACAGAGACTCCGTTTCCTCCATTCTTCCCCGAACGTGACTTTGACACTGTGGATCAAAGGCATAATTGACATCATGTTTATTGAAAAAACCAGCAACTGTCACACTGTCAAGAGGCTACCGAAAGCTCGAGGAAAGCATGTGTTTTATTCATTTTCCTGGCGGGGAGGGGGGCTATTTAGAGAGTTTGCAATTGTCGACAGCCAAGAGCCTAATTCCCCTCTTCCATGATTGACCCCGACGTGTTCATTCACTTCTCAGAGCACAGACAGCTACAAGTTGCTCCCTGGCAGGTACCCAGGCATGGTCTCCCCTCGCCCGGCGGAGCCCTGGCTATTTATTAATTAAGGTTCTGTGACGGCTTTCCCTGAAAGTGCCAGTGACAATAAAAGTCTTTGTCAACCCGGAATGGGTTGGATTCATTTGCTTTGTTTTGTTTTTTTAACTTCTCGCCCTCCCATTTGGCAGCCAGTGCCCTGTTCCTAATGGGAAATTTATCACTGTATTAACGATGCGTCATGCTTCATCACCAGTTGATGTTACTGGTTACACAAGGGCTCTGGCTATAGAAAATGCTCTGTTTCCAAGCTGAAGGGAAATCTCCACGTCCCATTGTCTCGAACTGAAGTAACCTTCCAACCACAGCCTCCGACAAGTAGGGAAATGGAAAGAGAAGGTGGCCTTGGCCAATGACACGGTCAACCTTGAACTCTACACACACTCAAGGAACCATTGAATACCAATGCAAGGAAAATCCATAGAGAGTCCTTTCATAGATGATGATATGTGGGCTCAAAGGAAATAAGGGTCCCCCAGAGCTATCCTGCTGCAAAGAAGAGTTCGCATGATGGTGCTGCCATATTTAAATCCTCCGGTGATCCCTCGTCATCATCCCTTTGGGAAAGACCTGCATATGGAGCTATCCAAGTCCTACCAGCTTCATTCCCCAGAATGTCCCCCCCAACCCCCCACTGCATCACTCCTCCTGCTCTACCTGCTGTGTCCTTCTGTGTTGCCACTCTTTCCAGGTGTCCCTCCCACCTGAGCATGCCCAGTCACCCTCCCTCTGCCTGCTCTCCTCTCTCCTCAAGGCCCTTCCCAGCCTCCTCAGGCCAGCTAATCAGCCTCCTCCTGGCCCACTGCAGGACATCATGGTACTTCCTCATTATCACTGCCACACTGCGCTGTAACTCTGCACTGTACCCATGGCCCTCACGTGACTATGAAATCTCTGAGAGTCTGGTTCTAGGTCTTAATCCCCTTTGTGCCATCAGGACCAGTGACATGTAATGTTGAAGAATAAATAATAAATGTGCATATCTGAAAAGGTTCAGAGGATTATTGGGAAATGTTTTAAAAAGCAGTTGATCTAAGTTGGATACCAATGTATCAGTTTGTGTGCTGTTCTGAAAAGCATGCTCCTAGACAGGAGTTGTAGAAATGTGGATGTTTTTTCAAAACAACCAGAACAATCCATAGGAGGTGGTACTCCAAGCTGTCTCTCTCCCATAAATCCCTGAGGTCAGAGGTCAGTGAGAGGTGACAGGGCATGGAGCTCATGTTATACCAGGCCAATGAGAGCCGTGGGATGTTCTTGGATTTTGCACCCTTTGGGAACCTAAGTATATGTGAACGTTTTAGGTGGCTCTTTGTAGTTGAGAATCTGTTTTGATTGGCTAATTATCATAACCTTATTTAAAATGTCTAGAGCTCGGTATTCAGGATACAGGTGTAAAAGGAATGAAAGGAATTGAGTAATATCAAAAATGTTCTTGATAGCTTCTTGGACTTAATTGCTTTTATGCTAATCACATCAGAATACTTCATGTAGACTTCTATGCTCGTGAGATAGTGTGATTTAACACCATATATGTGATAAGATTGGCCCCACAATCACATATCTGTGTGACCCATATGTCCCTTCTGGGTGTTTGGGTAGTTGATTATAATATATCTCTTTAATGTGTTGGTAAGGATTAGTTTACATATCTTATGTCTTTAGAAGGCTTTGTCTCCGAACATTTAGTGGTGAGCTCCTAATCACAATTTTTAACTTCTTTCAATTGAAAACCTTGTTCTTTTATATATATTTTTGCTTTTGTCACTTTAGTTATTTTCTCAAGGGAGGAAAAATAAGCCTTGTGATGCGAGTAGGAAATTACTGTTTTAATCTATTGACATTTAGTTACCACAGCATACAATAGCCTATCCTGACTGATATAATCCTCCAAATAAAAATAAAAAACACAGCATGCGTACACTAAATCATTTAGAATCTGCTTATTTTCCCTTAAAGTTTCGTAGTTAATTAGGTCCTATTTTCTGACAGTCTGAAAGGAAGGATCTAGGTGGCAGCTTGGGAATCAGTGGCCTTTGATGACATTCTGAGATCCCCAGGGAGAAGATGAGCCTCTCTCTTCTTTCCTCTGAGGAAGAGGGAATTTTATAGAAGCCCAGGAAATTCCCAAGGTTTTCTGGCCTGCTGCCACAAAGGCCTATTTTCCCCAGAATAGACTCTGAAAGTTTAATTCCCATCTAAATGTCAGACATGTATTTCTAAAACTCAAGCTGTGTTTAACTTAAGCTTAGAAGATAATTTCATCTTGCAAGTCCTGAATTTATTGGTGATAATTTATTTGTCGTGCATGCGTGTGTGTGTGTGTGTGTGTGTGTTGTTGTTGTAATAACATTAATTTGCTCACATACTACATAAGCAACCAAAGTTTATTTCTCCTTGAACTATATTTTGTTCAGCTCCACAATTCAAATAATAGTTCAAGGTTTCACAGGTTTCTTCCATTTACCCTTTTATCAATATTTCGCTAATTTTATTTTGGCCCATAAAACTCTTTGAAAAACCTTACAATGTTTCACTTAGAGTCATGCCTTACTTAAGGTTAGTTTCTAAAGTCATTGGGTGAGACAGAAATTGTGTATGGCCGGGATAGACCCTGGAAAACACTGAAGTCGAAGGCTGTTTAGGACCCTACCTGGCCTCTCACTAAACCCACCCCACACTGTGTCCTTGAGCACCGTTTCAGGTGGCTGTTCCCTGGTGGAGGAGTTGGCTTACATGCAAGGGGCCATGTTGTGCCAGGAATGCATATCTTGAAACATTGGAATTGAGTTCAACACAATGTCAAGGTTACATCCTGAGAGGTGCTTAGGAACTGACACCAACTGAGGGAAACCAACGCAGCTCATGTCCAGAGCCATGTGCTCATTACATGGACTGGCCGCTGGGAACACTAACACAGCTTAAATTGCCATTCTCCGCCCCCCAACACACACACACACACACACACACACACACACACACACACTCAAATATGTGGTGCATCAGTTAAATAGTCGGGATGCAACGTCACTATATATCAACCATGTAAGAACAGCTGTAACTACATAGATCGTAATTGAGAGCATGGTTTGTTTACCATCTCTAATGAAAGACACAGTGGATGCACAGTTCCAAATTAACCCATATCTATTTTTCTTTGCATCTATGTGTGTTTGTTTTGCAAAGATGTTAGAGTAGAAATGAAGGGCTAATTTTGCAGCCATCCAGTGTGAACATTTCAACTAGATTTTTAGATCTTTCTTTAGCAACAAAAGTTACCACATGCAACACTTGACAAATTCTTCCTGTGACCTCCACATATTTTGTACTGTTAATAAAATTGTCAAAATGTCTCGAGACAATATGCATCCTATGTTTATATACAACTCTGAATGTGTCCAGTACTTGTGTAAATTACTTAAGGCTCAAGAATACTGTGCGGTGTTGGAGGAGAAATGTATTAGAATACAACTCAAAATATGAATAACTCACATGGATATTTTATGACTAATGACAAAACTGGCTTCTGAAATTTGAACACAGCCAGGAGGTCATTGTACAGTACCAGAACAATGCAAGTATGTGGTACAGGCTTATCATGATGATTTGAGGCTGTTGTGGGTTGTTGATTTGTGAAAACACTGTCAGTATCCCTCCAAAGAAATTCTGCCTTTGCTGGAAACGGAGACAGAGAGACAGGATGTTCTGATTAGATGCGATCTGCTTAGAGATTGGCCTCTCTTTGTCTCAAGTGATAAAGAGCAAAGGTAGAGCAATGCCTTTTAACAGAAGAGGAGATGACATTGATCTGGGGAGATTCACAGTCACAACAATCAATCATATGGGAGAAAGTTGTCCTTCATGCATCAATGAGATTGCTTTCAACGATAAATGGCAGCGTGGTTCGCAGTGTGAGTAGAAATGCTTGCCATTATGCAATCGAAAGTGCCAGGGAAAGGTGGCCTTTATATCCACGAAGGCTTGATTCTCCAGGGGGTCAAGGTCCAGTCCACGGTTAAGATTTCCAGGAAAAATCTGCAAGCTGTAGGAGTCAAAGTTGAATCCACCCAGTTAGGGATGGAGAAAACAAAACAAAGATCTCAAAGAGAGCAGATGCTGAAAGCAGGCAACATGTTGAGAGAGACGAAAGGTCAAGACTCAGGTTGCCATGGCAAAGCCAGGCACCCAGGTAAGCCACGTCACCCTGTCAGGTGGGAGCTGCTAGGTCAGAATGCCCCAGGCAGCATCAGGATGGCCTGGAGGAGAAGCTGTGATCAGGATTACAGGCAGAGCGGAAGCATCATTGTGCTTTGTGGGGTTTCTTCCTCTTACAACCCTAGTTGCATATCACTCTCTCTGCACAGGTTTTTTCCAGCTGCCCCACACGATCCTGACATAGGAAGTGATTTGTTGAATTCTTAGTAACTTATACAAATACATACTTTTCGAAGTTACATATTAGCACAGAGCACACTTTTTTCTCCTATTCTGCCGCCATTTTTTTTATGTGACATTAAATATTCTCTTTAAATGGCTAAGCGTTGTTTCTTCACCTTCTAAGAAGTAGAGGTCAGAGATAATTGACAAACGTGGTTCTGGAAATAAAGGGAGAGTCTAGATGTGAACAGTTTGTTTTGTCTGTTAATAATATGCTTCACTCTTTCTCTACAGTCATTACTCTTAATTGAGGATTGTGTAGGCAGTCGTAGTAAGCAAGCACAGGGTTCTTAATTTCAGTGAATTATTTAATCAACTAGATAACTTAAATCTGATAGACATTAAATGTTTATTTGGGGAAAGGCATATTCTTATTATTTGGAGAACCATGTTAGCAAAAATAATGAAAAGTGATAAATAGTGATGATGAATTTGGGGGAAAATTAGAAAAAAAAAATTCCCAGATGCGGTTCATGGGTATTCAGTTGTGGACCCCCAAATTTCACTCGACTAAGCCATGGAAACTCTTACTTGTCAATGTACCTTTCAAAAATAAGTATTCTTTATAAGAAATTGGGAGCAGGAGAGGACAGAGAATTTACATAATCATAATATTTACCCAATATTTATACAATAATTTTTAGAGCTTTCCAGGACTAAAGTAACACTTGAAGAATTCTATAGAATTAGGCCCCATTAAAAGCCATTGTTTATTATTTAAGCCCCTTTAGTGTAGATGGGCCACTATATAAATGAATTTTTGCTACGAAAGGCAAATCTGTAGAGTATTAATGTAAGTGCTTTTGGGCTATATTTTCTGTAAATCTTCAAAAGCCTTTTGAATTAATGAGCCTGAAATGCATTTATAAGAATCTCTGTGGACTTTTATTTGACAGGGATCTTTAGCACCAACAGAAAATAAGTAACAGTTGTGTCCATGACTGTCTTCGACAGAATACTCTTTGCAGAAACCAGTTTGGGAATGAAAGTAAAATTGGTCAAATAAGGTTGCATATAGATTTTATTTTTTATTCCATTTTATCTGTGTTATCGGGAATGTGAGTGACCCAGAAGGCAGGTATTTTGAGAAGTCTGTTCCAACTTAAAAATTAAAAAAGCCCTGTCTTCTAAGGCAACAATGGTATTACTAAAATTGAAGTTTATAACAATGATAATTTTTAGGTCCTTGAATGTGAAAAAACAAACAGGGGGGTTAAGGGGGGGACAGGAAAGGAATAGCATCCTGGCATTCTTAAATGCCACAAAAATGCTTTTCTTGCCGAAGCCGGTTTGGCTCAGTGGATAGAGGGTCGGCCTGCGGACTGGAGGGTCCCGGGTTTGATTCCGGTCAAGGGCATGTACCTTGGTTGCGGGCATATCTCCAGTGCGGGGTGTGCAGGAGGCAGCTGATCGATGTCTCTCTCTCTCTCTCATCGATGTTTCTAACTCTCTATCTCCCTCCCTTCCTCTCTGTAAAAAATCAATAGAATATATTTTTTTTTAAAAATGCTTTTCTTCACCCCATATCTTTCAAGAGACTAACCATTTTTGAGAAAACCTTTAAAATCTCACCCTTTTATAAGTATAGAAAGGTTGATACCACATTTATATAATTAAACATTTAGTGATAAACCTCAAACTAACATTTTACAGCAACTTCATACAAAATTAAAGTGTCCGTCCAACCCCACACTTACCAATCCTCCCTGTTCTGATTCTGGTTGGCGTGCACTCATCAATTCACATCGCCTTGTCCAGGGATGTAGTAAGGATTTCCACATCCCTGGAGGAATATAGCTGTTGGGGCTCCATTTTACAAAGACTGTTTCTCAACCACACAGCCGTCCGGGACCCCAGGCTGGTACCGGCAAATGAGGGCTGTCCTCGCCGAAGGCAAACACCTCTGCAGACGCAGAGCTGCAGGCCTGAAAACCGCACGGCTCGTTGGAATTAACCACGTGCCATGTAATCACGGTTAGTGTGCACGTCTTTACACGCGTGCCCGCTGAGGCAGACACACAAAATCACCCCAAGTTAATTCACAAATCTAACAGGGATTTCATTGTCAGTGATCGACTCCCCCTCTCATTCAGTCGGGGTGAACTTGTCTGTCAGTCCACCCGGGTCCCCAGCCAGCACTTCCTTCTCTTTCATGTGGGATCTCTGTCTCAGGTGGATTCTCCTTCACACCCCATTCCGTTTTATACCCATTCCCCACATTAGCGTGTTAGAGATGTAGCATTAATTACCCAGAACTCTCCACCCGCAGTTGCTCCAACATCATTCTTCCGTGAACACGGACCTCATGGCCTGTCTTGCTATTGCTTTAGCTACTTTTACTTCTGTTTTTATGGCTCAGATCTGTGCACATAAAAGGGTATCAGAAGGGAGGGCTATAAATGTGCTCTGCTAAGTTCCCTCCGCCTGGACGCGTCTGTGATCTGCTGCTAGAAACGCCCGCTGCGTTTTAGTGCCTGTCTGGCCAGGCAACGGGATTCGGTGACAGTGACTCCGGGTTTGCAGTCACCCAGCCCCTGGGCCACCGCTCAGCAGTCGTTCTGCTCAGCTTCTCTGAGCCTCGTGTCCTCACCTGTGAAACGTCAGTACCAGCATCGTCCTCACAAATTTGGTGGCGGGTTAAGTGAGATGAAGTGTGTAAAGCATAAACATGAAACTTAGGGCATTACAGGAGCTTCATAAATATCGGTTTCCCCTTCTCAGCCTGCAGCAGTTATGGGAGGAGACTATGGCAAGCCCAAATGAACACTCGTTTTAAAGTGAACTTCAGTTGAGTTAATTATGAACTGGGAAGATGAGATTAGATTTCAGATTTCGAAGGAGCAGATGATGCCTCACTGTGATATGCACTGCATGTGGGCACATATTTCTCTAGATCAGTGGTTCTCAACCTGTGGGTCGCGACCCCTTTGGGGTCAAATGACCCTTTCACAGGGGTCACCTAAGACCATCAGAAAACACATATTTCCCATGGTCTTAGGAACCAACAGACCGCTCCTCGGTGTAGCAAAGTGTAGCCATGTAATTTACTGTTGTCATATGAATACTGTTACTTATGCTACACCATGATTCAAGACAAAAATGTCATTTATTTGTAATTAGAAATAAATATTTCACAATATATAATTACATATTGTTTTTGTGATTAATCACTATGCTTTAATTATGTTCAGTTTATAACAATGAAAATACATCCTGCATATCAGATATTTACATAACAGTTCATAACAGTAGCAAAATTACAGTTACGAAGTAGCAACGGAAATAATTTTATGGTTGGGGGTCGCCACCACATGAGGAGCTGTCTTAAAGGGTCGCGGCATTAGGAAGGTTGAGAACCACTGCTTGGTTATGAAGAAAAAGATGGTTATGAAGAAAAAGACATGGCTTACGAGCTCCATGTCTTCCACCTGTTCAGCTCTCAAGTGCTACAAGAAGAGCCTGTGCAACTACATGTCTGTTTTTTAAAAAATATATATTTTTATTGATTTCAGAGAGGAAGGGAGAAAGAGAGAGAGAGAGAAACATCAGTGATGAAAGAGAGTCATTGATTGGTTGCCTCCTGCATTGGTTGCCCTACCCTGGGAATCGAGCCAGCAACTCGGGCATGTGCCCTGACTGGGAATCCAACCAGAACCTCCTGGTTCATAGGTCAAAACTCAACCACTAAGCCACACTGGCCTGGCTACATGCCTGTCTTTAAAGATGTAGCCAGTATAATTTACAAGAAATCACTATAATATAAATCTGTTTTGTTATACTGTTTAAATTCATTTTACATAAAATTTCAGCACATTGAAAGTATAAGAGTAGCCTTGATCACCTGCATATAAATACAGCTATAATACGAACCTTTCTTTTTTATAAAATGGCTAGCTTTATCCAGTGAACGATTAATACAAAGAGGCTAATTTTCTATCTAGCAACGTGGAGATGGGATTATTGATGCTTTGCCTGATGTTATTTGGTTGCAAGAGTATTTGCATCCCATCATAATATGACATCACTTCTGAAGTTATTAGGCAAAAAATTTCTTAGAATCACTACTGCTAAGTCCCATAGAGCCAGAAAAATAAGATAACATGTATTAGAGGAAAGAAAGTAGTAGTCCTCAGAAAATAAGTTCTGAAGGCTAGGCTTAACTTTCATTCTGGGCTAGAACGTGGCTTGCGGACCCAGTCTCTAAGATATCTATAATAATAAAAGTGTAGCCCTAACTGGTTTGGCTCATTGGATAGAGCGTCGGCCTGCAGACTGAAAGGTCCCAGGTTCGATTCCAGTAAAGGGCATATACCTTGGTTGCTGATCAATATTTCTCTCTCATCAATGTTTTTAATTCTCTATCCCTCTCCCTTCTTCTCTGTAAAAAGAAAAAATCAATAAAATATATTTTTTAAAAATAATAATAAAAGCGTAATATGCTCATTAGACCAGACGTCCTTCTCCACAACCTTCCGGCCGAAGCCAGGGCCAGAGGGAAGCCGGTGCCAGCAGCCAGGTGAAGGAAGGCCTACTCTTACACGAATTTCCTGCATTTGGGCCTCTCGTAGATAAGATAAAGGAAAAGACCCAGGTTAAAGATAGTAAACATTGGTGGGAAGACTAGTCTTTGAAGTCAGACAGACCTTGATCATCATCTATTATCCATGATTCCTTATTTCTATGGAGCAGAACCATAAAACCTATCTCTTGCCCAGCTGGTATGGCTCAGTGGTTGAGCATCAACCTATGAACTAGGAGTTCATGGTTTGATTCCCAATTGTGGGCTCAATCCCCAGTGTGGGGCATGCAGGAGACAGCCAATCAATGATTCTTTGCCATCAATGGTATTTCTCTCTCTCTCTCTCTCTCTCTCTCTCTCTCTCTCTCTCTCTCTTTCTCTTTGAAATCAATTTTAAAAATATTTTTAAAAAACACCTCCCTTTCCATTTTATTTGATGTATTGAGCTACTTCTAGCACCTGTTACACAAGAATTGAAAATAAACCCAAGTGCCAGATTTTGCAAATTAGTAATGGCTTTCTGAAGTTCTCAGTTGAGAAGTATTCAAAGACCATGTCTAGGGTCACTGGGAAAGAGAATGCTGTAATTGTTTAGTAATGTCTGCTGTGGGCTGAAAGTGGAATAAATAAAAGTCTGTATCACTATATTTACAGTAGTACCTCGAGATACAAGTTTAATTTGTTCCATAACCTTGAGGCATGGGAAACTATGAGATGCTTGAGTCGTGGTAAACTGGTGGGTAGTGTGCAGCTGGCCGATCCTCGTGATTACTCCTATCTCAACTGTTGCTCGTATTTCAAAGCAAAAATCGCTTGCTCGACGGCTCGTATCTCAAAAATCTCATATGTTAGGGCACTCGTATCTCAAGGTACCACTGTATTATGTAAGTTTCTATCAATTACAACTATTATGATTATTGTTGCTCTTGTGACAATGGTATTTTTATATTTATTTTCACATTTCTGCATCTTCAACACAAAATGGAATCTATTAACTGCTTTGCTAACAATAGCTGTATATATCTTTTATTGATGTGATGGTGAGGTTTTGTATATTATCTGCAGAGAAGAGCTGAAACATGAAATCAAAATTTGCTGTTCCTAATTTTATTATATAAAATACCCACTTGGGAAAAAAATATGATACAGGTACTAACAGTAGAATGGGGGTTGGAGAGGCAGAGAAAAGGAAGAGACAATGTTGAGATGTAGTGCCAGGTTATGACAGACGTGTACGGTGTTCATATCTGTCCATATCTTCTTTAAGAATCCACACGAGGGAGAAGGCACAGCTTGTCTTGCACTTAGATGGTCCATGACTTTTAGGTTTTTTTCCTATTTTTTTCTCTGAGGCCAGATTTCTTTTCTGGGTAAATAGTCATGTTCCTGTCAACTGTAAGAGATTTTCTGAATCCTAAACAGCTGATTTTATATTCTTGCCCCAATCCCTCTCTTTTGAGAACTGAAATCTGATTAAACCCATATTTTAAAATGTATGTATTTATAGATATATATAGAATCGTTTGCAGTCTGAGTATGTTTTCTTTCTCCACCACAAATGTAGGAAAGTGGTGGGTTTTGTGTTTCTTTAAATGGTGCCTTAATCAGTTTCCTTTTTTTTTTTTTCTTTTTTCTTTATTACTGATGACTTCTTTCTGCCTGAATTCAGTGCTTCAGTTTCTCTGGGTGAACTAATAGATTATGTATGTGATGTTTGCACCGTGTTGATTAAACTTTATCTAGTGAATTTGACTGCAGCTCGTGCTTTCACGTAATCAGCAGACACTGTACATTGGATACGGGTATCATCATCAGCTCCTCACCCTCAGGAGCGAGGCACGCTGTCCAGAGGGCTTCCCGTAGTTTCGAAAAGCATATCAGGCCTTCCAACTTTTTTATTCAAGTGCTCAAGAAAAACTTCTATTTAAAAAAGAAAAGAAAAGCATGGTATAGAAACAGTACTATTTGAGAGTTTTAAAATTCATATTGACAAAATATAAAGGTACATATGTGATCTGTAACGGTTTGTCTTTTCTTAAAGGCATCAGCTACTCAGTGTATAGGGTACGTAGAAAGCCTGGAACCAGATACCCTAACTTTGTAGAGAGGCTGTAAGACATCCACACGTGGCCCGGCTTCTAATTAACTTACAGTCTAGTTTGGGAAGAATATGTTTCCTCCAGAAGATGTTTAATTTTAAGTGTTTTAACAAAATTGTAGGTCACCTCCTTCTATTGCTTTCAGAGATCTTATTTTTTATATCTTATTTAAACTTAAAACTCAACGGTAATATTGGGGGATGGTTTGGGCATGTGAAGCTCTTCACAGTGGGGTTCCTGTGTACCTTTCTCAGTCACACCTGCCTCTCTTTCCTGCTCTGTCACTAGGACAGTGATTCTTACAGAAATATGAATGTCATTATGGTTGTTACACATGGAGTTAACATGCCAATTTTTGCAAGGCATATGCTTTTCTCATTAAAGTAAATTCAAAATATCCAGATCATCAACACATACACTTTTATTCTACTGTGCGTCCCAGTAAGAGAGGAAAAAGAGCAAATTCCACCCAATACGTATGTACATGAGGCAGGACAAATGAAGCTGAGACCACTGCTTGCCCCCGATAACTTACTCACATTCGCCAGAGCAAGATGCTTTCTCACCTCTGCCCTTGACACTGCCCTTTCCTCTCTCCAGAATTTCCTCATCTCACCCAACTGTTGAGTACCTGCGCATCCTTCAAGATTCAGCCAAGGTGTCGCCTCCTTTATGGAGCCTTCTGTGATCTTCCTCTGCGGCCCTGCGCTCACCTTGTCTAAGTTTAAGCAGTCTGTCTCATCACCGTGCAGACCTCTGTGACAGCACCTGTCACAGCGGGTTGTAGTCTTTATCGCTGTCAGCCCCCTGATTCCCAGACTGTGAGCTTTTCGCAGACCAGGACTGGGAATTGTCCATTTTTACTTTCCCAGATCTTAACTTGAGGTCAGACACAATAGGGCTCTCAGTCATACCTCAGATGAACCAAAGTCGAACAACTGTGAATTCTGCCCGTCATTCCTTTCTTGTTTCCTAGCCCTGAATTGTATCATGATGCTGGTTCTATTGAAATGATGGGGACAGATACTAGCTAAAAGGGAGCCACTGGCTGACCAGTTTGGGACTGAGTGGATGGGTCACTGGACAATCTATCATTCCTGAGAAGTAGAGAACCTTGGATTAGTGAACAAGTGGACATGTTCTATTATCACCCGCTTTCTCTTTCCCTTTCTTACTTTTTGGCGTGACTTCCACATTGACATGTACATGTACCTCACCCGCCCACACTCTAAAAACGCATGAGTCTCATTGAATTGAACACTGCCACATGCCAACTCTGTGTCCCATCCAGTCTTCAGGTCAAGCAACTGGTCTCAAATAGGCAATAGTCAGTTGAGAAAATGAGATCTCCACATGAAAATATATAACCAAATTTTGTGGGTCTGACTACAGTATAAGAAAAATGTGATGGCTCTTTTAATGACTGTAAAGGTCAGGACCTTTTCTTACCTTCTCACTCAAAAGGCACTTACTAAGCTCAAGGCAGATGTTCTGACCCTTGAAGCTAAAGGTATGCATGTCAGGACTGGGTTTTGTACATTGTTATTACTGATTTCATGGTTTTCCTAGCATATTTGACTGACATTATTGAATCTTCCGAATGCAGATGTCAACTCCTTTAACAAGATCAAAAAGTGAACTTCCAGGGGTGACATGCACTGTGTGACTGTTTATTTGTGTTCTATAGCGGCTATCCCATGAGCGGAGGTGCTGATCGCATCCAGAAATTGCGGAAGGAGTATTATCAGGCTCGGAGGGAAGGTTTCACATTATATGAGGACGACGAAGGAAGAGCGAGGCCATCTGATTATGACCTTCACTGGGTAAGCCCATGCCTAACTCCAATTATTGAATTTACCTTTATTGAGATGGTTTAGAACAGAACTACGTGGCCAGGGATGTTCTATATGTATCGTTATGTTTGGGTTATCCCAACCACAGCCATCCATTAAGTTGTTCACATAAATCAAACCACACCAATGCACAGTAGTTCATTTTAATTACTCTTCTATTTATTCTCTGTTGGACTTGTATACCAACTTGGAGGGGAGCCAATGTTTGCTGTTTTAAAAGAGGACAAGGAATCTTTGTCATCATCTACTGAACCCTAATCCTTGCCCTTCATCTTGGGTCTCAGACATCTAGGCAAACATTAATGGAACATTTAGTCTTTGAAAAGTAGTTAGTAGAGTACATTTCAGAAGAGTTGATTTCAGATATATCAATTGTTTGTGCATCACACCTGAACAAGTCAGATTTTGCTGACCTTACCAAACTCCAGAATCATTTTATTTTGAGGCAAGGGCAGTTTTTGTATTAGAGGAGTCTCTTTACCAATCCTTCAACATTTGGAACAGGAAAGAATATTGTGACCTCTGAGAGGTAATCTTTGTTGTAGTGTTTTCAGGACAGTGATTCATTCTCCTATCTTGTTCAGAAAGGCAAAGCTGTACTTACAAAATACATTTGAAGCTTGAGCATCCACCACAAGGCCCCAGAGGAGGGTACTTAGAGTTTGATTAAAAGGACATGTTGCCCTGGCCAGGGTGACTCGGTTGGGTATCATCCAGTGCACCAAACAGTTGCCGGTTCAATTTCCAATCAGGGCACATGCCTGGGTTGGGGGCTCAATCCCGTATGGGCATGCAGTAGGCAGCTGTTTGATGTTTCACTCTCGCATTGTTTTTCCCTCTCTCGCTCTCTCCCTCTCCCTTCATCTCTCTTTAAAAATCAAATTTTTTAAAAAAGTACATGTCACATACTTAAAATAGTGCCAGAGACCGGGTTTTAGTGTTCAATGAACATTAGCGCTCATTGCTGACATCATTACTGGAGCAGAGCTGTGTTTGGTAATATGATGGCCTGTTCGTGAGTCAGCTCTCACTCGCTCTCTTTGATGACCACTGCCTTTGGATACAGTTCTTAGTGCTTTCTTAAGAACCATAAGGAACTCTCATATTCTTGGTGGCCACTAAAGACATCAGATCTTTTGAAGGGCAAATCTGTCTTTGAAAAGTTTTCTGATGTTCACACTCCTATTTATGCTCACAAGGTCAGGGTTGGAAGAGCAGAGTCCGGTGACTGAGCTGATTCCCTCTAGTGTTCACTTCAATGCTGTGGCCTCCTGTGTGCGGCCCTCAGCATTTTCCCACTGCTGGTTAAGAGTCTGTCTCAGCATTCAGCACTATTGTGCAGAGCATATACAACTCCCTGCACTAGTAGGTTCTTCCACATATGATAGACTTTAAAAACACTCATCGGAAAGGCATAGCAAGGATTAGCAGCCTTCTACCAAATGGCTTCAGCCTCTTCCAGAGATAGGCATCTTGTGGTTATAGGTCAGAACGAACAGCTATTTATTGGCTCGATTACAGACATTTGAATTAAACAGAATGACATTAGCAGTGATGAGGCAACTGGTCACCGTTATTCTAGTAGCAGAAGAAAACAATTCTACAGAATAACAGTGGAGGTAACAATTCACTATTTCTAACTGAATTGAGATCAACTTACTGATTTTGATGAGAACCTCTGCTCCCTCAGACAAACAAACAAGCAATAAAAAAGGGGAAATATGTAACATCTTAATCAATAAAGAAATTTTAAAATAAAATAAAATAAAGGGAAATGGTTTTTACCCAAACCAAAAGGAAACACCATACCCAGTGCATTGAAAAGTCCTCCATCTCAAAACCACTATGAGCAACAGAACACACGCAATTTTCGAGTAAGCAATCCTGCTTTTTTATTTTTTTACCTGATTTTATTTTATCTCTTCATTGGAAACTGAAAGAATGAAAATACTTAACCTTCAGGAGACTTAAAGTGTTATCTGACCTTCACCAAACCTAAGTTAGATCTCTACATACTTGGGTCCCTCCGACCTTAATGATTCTATTTTTATGCCCAGTGAAAGTGTAACTAGAAACACAAGCTAATGAGTAAAGAAGTATCTCTATTTTAATGTGTGTTTCCCATGCTCAGATGTGTTGAGCGTTGCCAAAAGTGCCTGATTTTATGCTTCTCAGACAATGGGGAACAAGGACTTCCCAAAGGGATGCTGGGTAAATGCTGGGTCATAGAAGACGAGAGCTCTTTGTCATTGCCTGAGATACTCAAACCAGGGATTAGTATCTCAGTGCCCTTTCCTGTCCTCTCCCCAAAACAAGGAAAAACACTAGTATCTTTTGTCCAGCATAGGCCTGAGAAATTGCACCGTTGCTTGCAACTTTTGGAGAGATCTAGGAAAGCAAGTTTAGAAAGTTAACATTTCATTCCTTTTAGTCCGCCAGACTCAACAAGGCGGCTTTTATGAATGAGACGGTGGCTCCTGAATTGTGCTGGTCTTCAGCATCACTTGTGAAAATCTGATCCATAGTCCACTCAGGGGAGTGGTGAGGCCCCAAGAGAGGGCCCCAGGTGCTTCTCCAGATCGACATCAAGATTTCTGACCCACAATTCTCAAATGATAGCATTACTTCCAGTCGATTCCGTAAGCACCAAAGTAGTAGTTCGGCTTTTCTCACAAGATCATCCCATAGACATGTCATCAAAAACATTTTTATGGACTCAGAACCCCCCAAGTTCGATTGAGAGGCTTAACAAATATCCCCAGTCACATGATACTGGGGAACTTCTGAACTGTCGGGAAGGAAATCAGGAAGATAAGTTACCTGATAACTACATTGAAAGAATGAGAGTGTGCTCACACAAGTCTTCAACACCAAAATGATGAAAGCAATCACTTGGTTATGATCTATGATTATTTTTTAAAAGAAAATATATTTTTGTCCATGAGACTAACAGTCTTTCTTTGGCTGTCCTGGGACTTTCTGGATCTTTCCTGGACATCTTCTTGATTGTTCTCTTCATTAGCACACCTGTCCACTGGCCCAAAGCTGAAAGACATCTCCCACTGTTCTCTCAGGTTATCCCTTGATCTGGCATCCTTCTATTTTCCTCCTCTTTTCCCTGTGTCTCCCACTCAGTTTTAACAAACATGACCTTGGACTTAGTGTAGGCCAAGTGCTGGTAACCAGAATATAATACGACCTTTACCTTGGAGGAGCTCACAATCCAGTCATGAATACAGACCTCTAAGCCCAAACAGGACACGGACAATGATCTAGGTGAGGAATGCTATTGATGAAGAGGCATTAGCTTCCACGTGAGCTTGGAGAAATAGCAGGGCACTCTGTTGGGGCAGGGTTACAGCGAGGGAAGTCTCCAGAGACCATCTGAGAGTGGCCTCCGCAGACACACTTTGTTCTTTTTCTCTCAAATTCAGTGTGGTGTCTTTCTTCCCCACAAAGGAGTTCCTGATTTATTCTCTTTATTTGCGTTACAATCAATGAATACACACAGATTGCAGGATTTGTAAATATGGACAGGAAACCTTAAAAATCTTCTCAGCCAGTCTGTTGTGGAGCTGTTTTCTCATTGAGGCTCTGAGAAGCTGTAAAGAGCAAATTGGGAGCATTTCAATGGCTGCGAGTGAAAAGGCCTGGTGAGTTTGTATAGGCCCAATTAAGGAAGCAAGATATGCTAGCTATGAAGTGTTAAAATTTGCCAAAAGAAAACATAATACCTGTTATCTGCTGGTATCTTATTTTCTGGAAAACTTGTTAAGACTGTCACAGTCCTCTGGCAGTGAATGGCTGTGGTTTATTTTTTTGTGATGTTTCTCTTTTATGAGCAGATAAAGATTATCTGCTTATTTAATAGCAGCATGAATATCCTGTAAGTAATTTCAGAAAGAGATGGCTCTAGAGTTTTCTAAAAATATTAGTACCTTTATTACTGTTCTTTTTTAAAGAGCTGCATGGAACATATCATACCTCCTCCCAGCTTTTTTTTTTTTTTTAACTCTGACTAAATTAGAAGAATTTTTATCTAAAGAAGGAGTTTGTAGAGATATGGATGGGAAGGAGGTATGCTACTTTCCCCCGTCTTAAAAAACATGGTGATTTATCTTTCTGGCAAAAGGGATTGATTCAGGAAAGTGATGGTTGGGTGAGTAAATGAAAACATTCTGAAAGATTTGCTCACCTTGTTATGAAGATGGTCTAGGACATACTTGGCAGCTGTCTGGACGCCGAAAGAAGCATCCGGTGAATGATGTAGTCAGAAGAAAGGGAGAATAAGATGCTGAGGTCATGCTAAACATCTTGAGAAAGGGATCTAGGATGGAATGTGTACTAGCCACACAGGATAAAAACCATCAGAATGTTGTTTCTTAAAAATGAGAAGTAAGAGAGATACGTTCCTGCTGTCATTGGGCCAACACAGGCATTGAGAAGGCCTTTCCCTTCAGGTATTTTCCTGTTCATTATCAGAAAGAACAAATCTATTTGTTGCCTAGATAAGAAGAAAAAGAAGTATTGTCTTCTGGTCTGGGGACTTTGAGCTACCCCAGGAACCCATCTGGCTTCACTGAGTTGTTCATGAGAAGTTACCAGGCCTTTGCCTACTTATTTATTTATTTGCTTTATTTTTTTCATTTAATAAATCTTTATTGTTCAGATTATTACAGTTGTTCCTCTTTTTTCCCCTTATAGCTCCCTCCACCCAGCTCCCACCTCTCCCTCTGCCCTTATCTCCCCCCCACCACTGTCCTCCTCCATAGGTGTATGATTTTTGTCCAGTCCCTTGCCCCTCACTCTTTTCCCCTTGAGAATTATCAGTTCACTCCTTTTCTATGCCCCTGATTCTATTATATTCACCAGTTTATTTTGTTCATCAGATTTTTAATTCACTTGATTTTTAGATTCACTTGTTGATAGATAAGTTTTTGTTGTTCATAATTTTTATCTTTACCCTTTTCTTCTTCTTCCTCTTCTTAAAGAGTACCTTTCAGCATTTCATATAATACTAGTTTGGTGTTGATGAATTCCTGTAGTTTTTTTCTTATCTGTGAAGCTCTTTATCTGCCCTTCAATTCTGAATGATAGCTTTGCTGGGTAGAGTAATCTTGGTTGTAGGTTCTTGCTATTCATCACTTTGAATATTTCTTTTCAGCTACTTATTTAGATAGGCAAGTGAAAGTTTGATTTATCTCAGAGCTGGGAATTTGCTCCAGAAGAAGGCAAATAGAATTTTTGTAAGGAGTAAAAGTGACTTTCACTCTTTCGCCAAAACCGGTTTGGCTCAGTGGATAGAGCGTCGGCCTGCAGACTGAAAGGTCCCAGGTTCGATTCCAGTCAAGGACATGTATCCTGGTTGCGGGCATATCCCCAGTAGGGGACGTGCAGGAGGCGGCTGATCGTTGTCTCTCTCTCATCGATGTTTCTAACTCTCTATCCCTCTCCCTTCCTCTCTGTAAAAAATCAATAAAAAATATATATTTTTTTAAAAAGTGACTTTCACTCTTTGGGAAGAATTATTCTACTTATATTTTCTTATATCATTTCTTGTGACAAGATCATATTCTATGCTAGTGCCCCAGTGCACAGATTTGTGTACATTGAAAGGAAATTATTTAGAAGGTGACCAGCAGGGCAGGACTGGGCGAAATGGGTCAGACACTCTCTGGAGTCAACCTCCCGTGGTCCCTCCCCGGCCAGCCACATCTGGGGCGGCACCACTGCTCAAAGGGCATCTACAGAGTGAGCGGGGTCCTTCTAGCAGGCGGAGTCCCTCAGTCTGGCACATGGGGATTGGGCCAAAACCAGCTCTCCAACATCCCCTGAGGGGCCCAGGATTGCAAGAGGGTGGTTCTCGGGTGGTGCACCCTGGAATCGGGCTCCCTCCTCTCTGGTTCTGGGGTGTGTCACCAGAGAACCGCCACTGTCAAGTCACTGCAGCTCAGCAGCTCCTGTGTTGCACATCTGCCCCCCCTAGAGGTCAGTGTGCATCATACCCACTGGCCAGTCAGATGCTCAGCCAGTTGCTTAGCCTTTTATATACACTGAGTGATCAGATTATTATGATCTCTGAACATAATAATCTGCCACTCAGTGTATACCCTATATAATAAAAGGCTAATGTGCAAATTGTCCCCTTGACCAGGAGTTTGACCAGCAGGCAGGCTGGCCAACCACCCATGTCCCCTCGTCCCCTCCCCCTGGCCAGGCTGGCCAGACTGCATCCATGCACAAATTCATGCACTGGGCCTCTGTGTGTGTGTGTGTGTGTGTGTGTGTGTGTGGAGAGAGAGAGAGAGAAAAACAGAGAGAGAGAGAAAGAAGAGAAGGAGAGGCATGCAGACTATTATGTGTTCAGAGATCAAATAATCTGGCCACTCAGGATATATAGATACATATATCAAATTCATGTTGTACATCTAAACTAATGGATCACTATCTGTAAATTCCATCTTCATTAAAAAGACTATTTTGTTATTAAAATGTGTAAAATGAGGAATGAAGTAAAGAATTGGAGTCATCAACTGCATGCATCCAGAAACAGCGGCGGTGTGGCTCCCACCTGGAAATAACCACCCCCTTCTCTGTAGATGAGCCCTCGGGAGCTCCACAAACACTTCCTCCCAGCGTGGCTTGCCATTGGCAGATCACTGCTGCCCTGACCTCCCCAATAGCTGAATTGGGGAGCAGAAGGGGTTCCGAGACAAGGGAAAAACAGACCCCTATGTCCATGAACGAGGTGCGTTTTGAGGTTGGATGGAACTTGCTGTTGGTAGAATATTCAGCGCCACTTAGAGAGTTGGGACTTACCTGAATTGCAGGAAATACTGAACATTAGAGGTAAGAAGAGGAAAAAAACAAACGGAAGATTTGTTGTTCGGTTGGTCGTGGCAGTTCATTTATATTCCGATGTGGATTTTGTAGGAACATGTTGACATAGTAGCTACATGGGAGAAGGTCGTGTGAGCGAAATTCTAGCTTTCAAATAGAGCATAAATCGTTACGAAGGGAGGCAGCCCGTTTATAGGCAGCACAGACATAAACTGCTTCAGAAACCCATTTAGAAATGGCCAATTTGGAACTGGGAATGGTTTCCCAAAGGGAAAAAATGATTGGCCTACAAAAGCCCCCTAAAATCCAACAACCTTGTTCTAATCATAGGACGGTAGCCGAGGAGCCGGAATAGGGAGACACAGCTGAGCCCAGAGGAGAGAAGGAAATGCCCTTTTTTACTTTCTTCCTTGACATGCTTTGAAGATGTTCTCTAGCCTCTTCTATCTGCCAGGCCTTAAGAGTGTCTCCCCAGGTGTCCTGACCCTTAAACACCCCTATCGCCCCATCCTGGCACACCTCTAAGTCCCCTGTTTCCCCTCCCAAAGTGCTTGGGAGTCTCTGACCCATAAAGGTCCTTGACGCTCCCTGAGAGATGTCTCTGTTTAAAGAAGACACCTGATTAACCCGATGCAGTGCCAGATTGGGCACTTAGGGCAAGTCTATGAGAAGGGAGCGGGAGAGCCAATGCAGGTTCCCCCTGGAACTGGCCCCTAAAGAAGCCGAGGAAAGGCCCCCCGTGGCTGTTAGGTCATATTCCTGATGTCTTGTTGCCACCCCACAGCCTGAACTTTCTCCAGCTCCTCTCTGTTCTATACAGAGCCCACGTGCCCAGACCGCCCAGTCTGACAGGCTGGCCAGCGATCTGATCCTACGAGCAGCACCGATTTCTCCTGCAACCGGGTCCTCACATCCCCCCACAAGGAGGCCTGTTGTTTCTCAGTCTGTCTTCTGTGACCCATGGCCAGTACAACTACCATGGACCAGGACGCCTCCGTCAGGGCTGTCTGAACTCTGCCCTGAGGTAGCTGCTCTGAACTGCTCCTGGATTTCCATCGGCCTTTCTAAGTCCCCAGCTGGGCTGAACTTGACCTATGATAATAGGGGAGGTATGGGCAATGCAATGTGTGAGTACGGACTCTGAGGCCCAACTGCCCACATTCATATCCAGGCCTCGCCGCATATGAACTGGAACGCTAGGTGATTCATTTAACCTCTCAGTCTCCTTTAAAATTTGTACAATAGCATGGTGACAATTAAGTCACATGGAAAGCAATTAGAATAGTGTCTGGCATGTAGCATGTGTTCAGTAAATGTGAGGAGTGTAAGGAGTACTCACACTGAGGTGCTTAGGAATAGTATGTTCGGCCAAAACCGGTTTGGCTCAGTGGATAGAGCGTTGGCCTGCGGACTGAAAGGTCCCAGGTTCGATTCCGGTCAAGGGCATGTACCTTGGTTGCGGGCACATCCCCAGTGGGTGCAGGAGGCGGCTGATGGATGTCTCTCTCTCATCGATGTTTCTAACTCTCTATCGCTCTCCCTTCTTCTCTGTAAAAAAATCAGTAAAATATATTAAAAAAAAGGAAAAAGGAATAGTACGTTCCATCAGCCAGCACACCATTCTACCTTAGTCCTCATCGAAGCTGAATTACCGTGTCCTGGGACAGGGCACAACACACGAAGCATTTGGGTGGCCCTCTGCGCAGGCTCACTCTGGTTACCACTGAGTGGCCACCGGCCCTCAGATAGAGACTGGCAGGCTGGTTGTCAGACTCTTCTGGCAAAGTCCCTCGGTCAAAAGGTCAGTTTCTAGTTCCCTCTCTCCCACACACAACTTGTCCTTCAGAAGGGCATGCCTTTCATCCCTGATGCTGGGGCAACACTAATATTTTTAGTGATCTGATGCTAAAATCAAAGAACCAGAGACCCGAAGCAAGTTAGAAACTTCTCCTCTCAGCTCTGCAAAAACCCTAAAGCAAAGAAATACCGGAGTCCAGTTAAGGTCTTAAACTGGAGGGAAATGCAAAGAAAATATTTCTAAATTATTTACTCAATAAATTATACGACAGCCGGATGAATAGCAACAACCATTTGCTCCGTGCTGCTGTGTCAATACCTTATCTCAATGAACCCAGACCACAATCCCAGGAGGGGGCTTTAGCTGGAATCCTGTGTACAGATAAGAAAATGGAGTCTCTAGAACAGTGGTTCTCAACCTTCCTAATGTCGCGACCCTTTAAGACAGCTCCTCATGTGGTGGTGACCCCCAAAACCATAAAATTATTTCCGTTGCTACTTCATCACTGTAATGTTGCTACTGTTATGAACTGTCATGTAAATATCTGATATGCAGGATGTATTTTCATTGTTACAAATTGAACATAATTAAAGCATAGTGATTAATCACAAAAACAATATGTAATTATATATTGTGAAATATTTATTTCTAATTACAAATAAATGAAATTTTGTCTTGAATCGTGGTGTAGCATGGGTAACAGTCTTCATAGGACAACAGTAAACTACATTGCTACACTTTGCTACACCGAGGAGCAGACTGTTGGTTCCTAAGACCATGGGAAATAGGTGTTTTCTGCTGGTCTTATGCGACCACTGTGAAAGGGTCGTTCGACCCCCAAAGGGGTTGTAACCCACAGGTTGAGAACCGCTGCTCTAGAACTTTGCACTGTCCTCCCACAGTTGTTAGCAAAGCCAGTGTTCTCCTCTGTGCGAACTCCAGGTGGAAACGGAAGGAAAGGAGGCGCTACGGCAGCTGGTTACAACTCCCTTTTACAGGAGAAGGTTGAGAGGGAATCTCTGCTCACTCATTTACAAACACCGTAAAAACTGTTTTCTACCTCTGCTCAACTCCTCTTTAATTACCCCTCTTTGTGTGTTTTTTTAACCCAATAGATTGAACCAAAACCAGATTTTGGTATCATTTCATCAGTTCTCTCTAAAAGCCTAAATGAAATCATTCTTTTGATGCTCTAATCAAATAAGTTAGCCTATCTCTGGCTCAAACCCAAATCGAAACACCAAAAGGCAGGAAAGAGAAAGTTCAGAACCACGTTCTTTTTCCGTCATATGTCACAAGGCCCGATGTCCTACGTACAGTGGAGTAAGAAGAGAATGCTTTCTGCTTCTAATGAGCAATCAGTGCCAGCTCAGGATGTCGAGTTTAGAATCGGTTAACTTCCCCCAAACCACAGCCGTTTGTGTTGTATCATGAAACCCCAAAGCTACCACTTCTACAATAATCACATTCTTTTCTCCAACTGCAATGGGAGAAATGACCGTTTTATGAAACATAGGAAAAACCACAGCCGAGACTCCTATGAATTCCAGATTCCCTAAACTGTTCTCTTCGCTGTTTAAAATCAGTTGGCTACAGAGTTTTACTTTTTGCAGAGCTCAAAAGTCCTGAAATAAACTTTGGGCACTACATTTTTTTGAAATGAGAATGTTTACAGTAGGGGATATGAAAATCCACTTACCTGCCATTTCTAACATACATGCCACCAAACCATGAGGACAATTTAACGCTCTGCAAGAGCCCAGCCGATGTGGCCAAGTGGCTGAGCATCCACCCGAGAACCAGGAGGTCACGGTTCCATTCCCAGTCAGGGTACATGCCAGGGTTGCAAGGCTCAGTCCCCACTAGGGGACGTGCAGGAGGCAGCCGATTAATGATTCTCTCTCCTCATTGTTGTTTTTCTCTCTTTCCCTTCCTCTCTGAAATCAATAAAAATATTAAAAAAAAACATCAGCTCTTTGTGAGCCATATTTGTTCTGATTCCCTAGCTCAGAACAACCTCCCGAGCTGCTCAGGCAATCAGGTCATCACAGTGCCATCTTGTTCTTTCAGATGAAGGAAATGTTTGACTCAGTCCTTGTGAAATTTAACGTCGATGGTGTCTTGTTAACTAGTAACTAGCCTGGTGTTATGATGAGAAAAGGAAAACACACAGAAAGCTCTCCTCTGAAACAGGAAGAACACTCGAATCAAAGAAAACCCTAAAGTAATCATCATCACTGTGGCGGTGCTGGGGGTTGCCATTCTCCCACAAGAAGAATCACCATTTTTGGAATATAATTGTAATGACACCTACTAGAGTCTGTGACTTTACAGCCCTCCTATGAATCTCATTAATTTCTCTGTGTTCTCTTCTGAACCTTGAAATCACAGTGCTAATTTTCAGAGCGTTTATGAGAAAGTGCAAAAGGTGATGCCACTAATTGCAGCTCTGCTGACAGGAAAAGTTTCCATTTATGCAAGTAAATGATCTAAGAAGAAATGGTATAACAGTGTTATGATAAACAATTGAGAAGTGGTTTCTTTTCTGTTTTCAAGATAAGACTTTCAGAAAATAATGGAGTTCTCGGGTTTTATCTTTATGAAGCTTTCTTCAAATGATTTAGCTCATTCTGTGTCATCTTTCATGCAGCCTCGTTCCCTAGGTGGCCAAGCCCATCAGCACGTGAGGGAAATAGATGATCTGCAATCATTTATTCCTTTGTTGGCTTATTCAGCCGCTGAATACTTGACAATTTATACCTGAGTGTTCATCAAGCCCATCAATTGCATCAACACCAAGAAGAAGGAAAACCTTCTCATTGGGATGTGTGTGTGTGTGTGTGTGTGTGTGTGTGTGTGTGTGTGTGAAGATATTAATGTTTTCTAGTTGCTCCTTTAGAGAAACAGTAAGAAATGCTATATGAGAAAGAGCTTCCCTGTCAGGATCTGGTGTCTTTTCTCTAACAAACCTTCCGGTTCACTCTATGATAACGGGTACCACCAAACCTGTAGAGCAGTGGTTCTCAACCTTCCTAAGGCCGCGACCCTTTAATACAGTTCCTCATGTTGTGGTGACCCCCAACCATAAAATTATTTTTGTTGCTACTTCATAACTGTAATTTTGCAACTGTTATGAATCGTATCTGTGTTTTCCAATGGTCTTAGGCGACCCCTGTGAAAGTGTTTTTCGGCCCCCAAAGGGGTCGCGACCCACAGGTTGAGAACCACTGCTGTAGAGCTACTTCCATTTTTCAGTTTTATTTGTACATCATCACAGTTGTCAGGAGTCCCAGGTTGTTTGTGAATAGCAAGTCTAGTTTAATCATAATTTCCATATATATATATATATCAGCTAATTTTCCTTCCTATGGACTGGGCTTTCTGTTTCCCATGCAGTTCCCTCTATGGTCCTTTCCTGGGTTTAAATGGCCAGGCAGCCCTTCGGCAAGCAGTGTGCTCTGTGTGTATGTGGTTTTACAGGAATCAGAGACTCCCATTCCAGGAGAGGGGATCATGGTCTCCCAATTAATGTGAATGATGGCAGGAAGAAATCTGTTAAAACATTGTACTTACATTGGTGATTGGGAAAAAATGCTCTGGTATTACAGAAAACTGGAGAAGAACCAAGCAATACTTAAGAGAGATGGAGTTACATTTATTACAGTTACATTATCCAGAGGAAAATGTCTCTCAAATTCTGGGCCCCAACATGGAGGAATTTTTCTCTACTTATATGTTTTTACCTTCTTTGTCTCGCAAATATGGGGTTGTTCTGGGCCCCGTTTGCAAGTTCTTAAAGAACCCCTATGTGCTGGGGCCTTGAGATCTCAACCAAAGGCCTGGTCTGGTGCCAGCCCTGATAATTTTGTCCTGGGAAGGCTTAATGGCCTCTCTGACATGGGCGTAGTCTTATTTTCCTTATTATTTAAGCAAGCAAGCATTTCCAGAAGCCAAAATAGCAGGGTTAAAATTTCAAACAGCAGTGTTTATATAACATGGATGCTTCAATGGGACTTATGAGTTTGTAGTTTCCGTGTGGTTCTAGAACTGTTTTACAATTTGAGAAAGTAGACAAGATTTTCCTTTCTCTATATAAGAGATGTATATATGTAAGTTTTTTTAAATCTAATCCTTAAGTACATGATGAAGAGGGAATTAAAAAAAATGGCAAACAAGGAGGGAAAAACCTGACATTGTGTTTCAAGCATTCAGCATTTCCACTTCATTGATCCATTAATTTATCAGAAATTCAAATACCTTCCCAATTAGAAGCTCTGACAACTTTTCTAACTTTCTTTAGAATTTTTATCTCTTCGGTAAGAAGAAAACATGTTACTGTCCTATCATCAATTAAGAGGAAGAATAAACCCGTTTTCATTTATGTTGTGCCACTTTGGCCCCGGGATTGAAGAACAAGATTTCAGAGCATATGTTTTATTCATTGATTAATTAATTCCTTCGGCCTTGTGTGGTGGCAACTTGGTATCAGAAAGTTATTTGACTCTGAGAATTCAAAGTGAGTAGGTTCCTATCTGGTGGGACAGGCAGACAGGAAACATGATTTAAAATGTAATGAGATATTTAGAAATAATTGTACAGGAAAAAAAATGATAAGCGAATACTTAGGAAAGAGAGACTGGCCAAGAATTAATGAGCCAGGTTCGCTTTCATCCCTGTAGAGTTTCCCCTGTGGGCTCAGCCTTTCCTTCTGCGGGGCAGCTGCTACTCCAGTCGCCCTTTGTCATTTCTAAGCAAATGGAAGGTGACTCCTCACATATGTTTTGTGATGACACTTTTCTTTAGGCTCAAGCTCTCATTTTGAGGTTATGAACATTTATGCATCACGTCTGCCCCAGTTACTGACTGAGATCTGCCCTAGAGGTTACTTTTTCTATCTGCGTGTCACAACTTATTAGACGGTCATAAAATCAATTCGTCGGACATTTTTAAAGATTTAGAATAGAATAGATAGAATAGAAAAGAAAAGAATAGAATAGAATAGAATAGAGTAGAGTAGAATAGAAAGAATAGAATGACAAGCAGTAAATATGAACATTAGGTGGTGAAATTTTTGTTTCATACCCTATGCATGCACGCACACACACACACACACACACACACACACACACACACACTCACACACACATGTGTATGAGGTTATATATGAACTACATTTCTTCCTGTGGATTCAGATTTTAAAAGGTGGAAGGAGGAACTAGACTTCAAGTTCAATATCTGATTGATGCACCTTTTCATTTATAAGAACTCAACATGGCATTTGTTTCCGGCAGCTCCACACTTTTACGAATGAACCTTGTTGGATACATCTGATCTGCAACATGTCATGACTGGCGCAGAGTTTGCTTTCCTTTATTATATCCAGGGATCAATAGAGATATACCTAAATATCTATAATAATAAGAGCATAATATGCTAATTATACCCGACATCCTTCCAGACGCAGCCTCGGGTGCGAGGGAAGCTGGTGTCAGCAGCTGGGAAAGGAAGGCCTACTCTTGCAAGAAATTTCATGCATCGGGCCTCTAGTTGACATATAAAGATAGATACATATACAACGCGCACATATTTTAATACATTTTAGCTTAGCAGGCAATGGTTTCTGAATCCATGAAATACACAGACTCAAAGAGGTTACAAGGATATAGCCTGCAGTGTTTTAAAGATCAGGTAGATATAGTTGACACACTAGCTTTCCTTGTTTTCCTGAAATTACTATTTTTTCCCTTTATCATTAGCATTTTTTAATAAATGGAATACATGGTCACTGTAAAAAAAAAGTTTAGGTAATTGGTAAATGTATTAAAACAAAAATTTAAATCATCTCTTAGCTGACCACACAAGAAATGAACACTCTCTATGTTTTAAAGTATTTTCTTTTCTATGAACATATGCACATACATGCATGTCACATATAGTAATGAAAATGGGATCCTGGTAAATATGCTGTTACTTAAGCTACTTTTTCTACTTTTTATTCGATTGTGAGCATTTCTCATACCAGAAAATAATTTTGAAAATGTGAATTTAATGCACAGTATTTTCTAGAAATGATATATAATAATTGATTAATCACTTTATCATTGTTAGATGTTTTTAAGTTATTTTCATCATTTTTATCATAAGTAATGATGTAATAATTAGCATTATAAATAAATCTTTGTGCTCTTATGTTATTACTTCATCAAAATCAATATACTATTTAATATAAGGACATGAAAAAAACTAAATTAATGTAAATTATCCAAATCGCCTAGAGAAAAGTTGATAAGTTTATACTAATGATAAGCATATTCATTAATACATTCAACTAATATTAATGGTCTGTTTAATACAGGTTTCTTATCAGCCCTATTAAAACTGAATGTTTTTATTTTTCTTAGTTTTTTCCAACTTGCTAGCAAATATCAATTATTGTATATTCATTAAATTACAGCTATTGAGCATTTTGTTTTTATTGGTCATGTCTATGTCTTCTTTTTATGAATGTTCCATTTTTTGAATTGCAATGCCTGCCTTTTTCTCTCCTGAGTGATAAGTATTTTTTTATATAGAATAGTTAACCTCAGTCAGATTTTTCCAACTTTGTTTGTACTCTCTTAACTTTATGATTCTTCAGAGAGAAAGAAGCTTCTATTTTTGTGTAAACAAACCAGAGGTTTTTTTTATTAGTTTTTTCCAAATGGCATTTAAACATCTATCAAGATGACCATAGGATTTTTCTTATTTGTCTATTAATGTGATGATTTATATTAATAGAGTTCCTAATACTGAATAGCCTTTGCAGTTCTGAAAAAATAAATCTACTCCCCTGCTACCTATTTTTCTCTTAAGACAGAGCTGAGCATGGATTGCTGCTATTCCCTCTGTAAGTGCAATTGATAACTAAACTTACCTTTTTAACTCAGCAGTTTTACAGAGAAGGGTTCTATCACCTTTGTAAAATGATTTGAGTAGCTTTTCACCTACTTCTAAGCTTTGTAACAATTTCTCTTGTCTAAAAATTCTCTTTGTCAAGATTTGAAATTACTCATCCATAAAACCATCTAACCTGGTGCCTTTTTTTTTATATATAGAAATTTTTGACATCTTTTTCAACTTTTCTGATAGGGATCTTTAGAAAAGAAGAGGTTTTCTCCTTTACTGAATTTTGGGAATTTGCTATTTTTTCTATAAAATTACTTAATACATTGAGATTTTCAGCTTTTCATATATTTTGTGTTTTACCATCTATAATAATCTATAACAATAAAAGCATAATATGCTAAATAGACAAGACAGCCAACGTACGGACGTTACTCTGTACATCCTTTTGGATGAAGCCCCCTGGCAAGGGCCGAGGCAGAGTCAGTTAGGGGCGATCAGGCACGCAGGCAGAGGTGGTTAAGGGTGATCAGGCAGCAGTCCGGGGCAATCAGGCAGGCAGGCAGAGGCAGTTAGGGGTGATCAGACAGGCAGAAGAGCAGTTAGGAGCAATCAAGCAGGCAGGTGAGTGGTTAGAGGCAATGAGGCAGGCATGCAGAATGGTTAGGGGTGATCAGGCAGGCAGGCAGGCCAGCAGTGAGGAGCCAATGGTTCTAGATTGTGAGAGGGTGCAGACCAGGCTAAGGGACCTCCCCCCGCAAATACCTGCCATGTATGAATTTAGTCCACCGGGCCTCTAGTATATCCTATCTAATAAAAGAATGATATGCAAATTGACCATACCTCACAAGCCACTCCCACCAGCCACGCCCACCAGACAATCAGAGTGAGTATGCAAATTAACCCAACCAAGATGGCTACGGCTACAGAGAGAACAGGAGGAAGGCTTAGGTTGCCCCTAGTGATGGAGGAAGCCAAACTTTCTGCAAACTCTGGCCTGCCCAGACCTCCATTTAAGGCAGCAAAGTTTCAATGGCTATACAAGCAGAAGGCTTGGCTCTGCTCCAAGCTACAAAGTTTCAATTGTAGAAGATAAATAAATCCCAGATAACAAAGCTTCTGCTTGGGTCACCAGGGAGTGTGGCCAGCCTACAAACCACCAGGCCCCTTGCCCAGGTCACCCCACACCCCAAGGGAACACCCTACCCTGATCCAGGACACCCTTCAGGGCACACCAGCTGGCCCCCACCCATGCACCAGGCCTCTAACCCTATCTAATAAAAGAATAATATGCAGATTGACCATCACTCCAGCACACAAGATGGCAGCCCTCATGTGGACACAAGATGGCCACTACAAGATGGCTAGCAGCGGAGGGCAGTTGGGAGGGAACAGACCTGCAAGGGAGGGCAGTTGTGGGTGATCAGGCCAGCAGGGGAGGGCGGTTGGGAGGGACTAGACCTGCAAGGGAGGGTAGTTGGGGGTGATCAAGCCTGCAGGGGAGGGCAGTTAGGGGTGACCAGGCTGGCAGAGGAGGGAAGTTTGGAGTGACTGGGCCTGAAGGGTAGGACAGTTGGGGGGAACCAGGCCTATAGGGAAGGGCAGTTAGGGGTGGCCAGGCCTGCAGGGAGGGCAGTTAGGGGTGATCAGGCCCACAGGGGAGGGAATTTAAGGGCAAACAGGCTGGTGGGGGAGCAGTTAGGCATCAATCAGGCTGGCAGGGGAATGGTTAGGGGGTGATTAGGCTGGCAGGCAGAAGCGGTTAGGGGCAATCAGGAAGGCAGGCAGGCAAACAGCTGGGAGCCAGCAGTCCTGGATTGTGAGAGGGATGTCCGACTGTCCATTTAGGCCCAATCCTACTCGGAGATCCCTCAAAAGGTCTCAGATTGGAGAGGGACCAGGCTGGGCTGAAGGACACCCTGTCCCTCCCCCCTGTGCATGATTCTGTGCACCGGGCCTCTAGTATTTAATAATTCTGCTTTTCTATTCTGAAAAATTATTTTTACTGCATTAACTTATTTCTCTTTCATTAACAAGAGATAAAGCAAACTTTTAAAAATTATTTTATTTAGATTATTTGTTTCAGTTATTTTTTAAACCTATTTAATAACAGTATAATTTTAATCAATTAGTTTGCTTGTGAATTTAGTTTGATGTACTTCCAGAAGTGTTGGTATATTAATGTTCTTATTTTTTCTCAGTATTCTGAAATTATAGATTTTACTTCTTCTGTGATCACAAATGCCTTACTAGCATATGATCATGATTTTAATTTTTAAGAATGTAGTCTACTTAAAATTTTATTACTAACATACAATTTTAATGCTAGGACAGTGACTTCTGCATTTTTGGCATTTATTAAAAGTTTATATAAAATATACTATTTTTGTCACTTAAAGATTTAAATTAGTTAAATTAAAACTAGTATAGTATACATTTATTGGGTGTCTGTTGTATTCCAAGCACTATCAAAGGTCTGGGGATATAGCAGGGGGCAAAACAGAGGGAAGTCTCTGCCGCTTGTGTTGTAGTATATAACATACTGCACTCCTGTATTTTCTGAAATATGTCACCATAGTTGTTATGCATACAATCAATTCATCAACAAATTTCCATGAAAAGGACAAAAAAGGAGATCATCACATTTCATGCAAGCTTCTATATTAGGAGCCATCCCCATTTCACACATGTTTACGCATGATAAATGTATGTCCCACAGTTGATAAAATTATAAATCGTATTGTCTATATATCACCTCGAGCTGTCACAGGCAGATAAACATTAGATTAAAGTCTCCGTCTGCTCTTTTTTTTTGTTCTGAGGCCTTGCAGCATCATTTTTTTCGGTCTATCTCTTATAAAAGGCTGAATTATGACATTCGATTCATGCGGGGGCTTTTTCTTCCAAAGCAACGTTTAACTCATTTATATCTGTTATCAAAACTGGCATCAGTCTTCCCGTCCTTGTGCTAGAGACCTTTCTCTTCTGTACACCTTTCTCTGTTTATCCAAGGGCTATATTTTCTTGGATTATTTTATTTAGAAACTTTAATCATACTGACTTTAGGAGAACATTCTTTATCCCATCTTCTGCATCAAATTCAAAAATGACATAATCTCTATCGAGTGCCTTCCACGTAAAAGAAACAAAAGCAACAAGGATCATATATTATCACAACTTTCCCTCACACTTTTCACCGGTTGTATTTTAGGTCCAATCGTGTTTGTAAATGAAGGATATGTAGCCTCTCTTCTTATACAGTGGTACCTCGAGATACGAGTTTAATTTGTTCCGTAACCTTGAGGCGTGGGAAACTATGAGATGCTCGAGTCGCGGTAAACTGGTGGGTCGTGTGCAGCCGGCCAATCTTCGGGATTACTTCTATCTCAAATGTTGCTCGTATTTCAAAGCAAAAATCGCTTGCTCAACGGCTCGTATCTCAAAAATCTCGTATGTTAGGGCACTCGTATCTCGAGGTACCACTGTATTCCCTTTTTTTTTTTTTGAGGATGTTTATTAAAACTGGGGACAGTGAAGAAGGGAGGGCCTAGGATAGAACGGAAGAGAGACAAGGCAGGGGAATGATCCTAGGCTGGACCGCACTGGCTCAATGGGAAGTCAGAGAAAGGAGACCTTGGGGAGAGGGGTCAGAGGTCAGCCTGGGACGAGCTGCTTCTGGCTGCCATCTGGGTGATACATGCCTGTGCGGGAAGGGGTGGGGGAAGGGGAAGGAAATACTCAGGCATGCTCCTGGGAAAGAGAGCGCACGCTTCATACCCTTTATGGGGTATCTTTCCTGTGCTCGGAGGATTACCTTCAGTGTCTAACCGCAGCCCTTCTTTGCTATGACATCTCCATCCTTGAGTTCTTTATCTCGATTCCTCTCAAGGTTAAGCTGCTTACCTGTTTGAGTAATTTCACTTCAGGAAAGATATATAGGCAGTATATTTCTAAATCCTTGAAATCTGATAATATCCTTTCTATATAAATCTCAACTCATCACAATGCCTGGTGCTTTGAGGTGTATAATAAATATTTGCTGAATGAATGACATCCCTGCTTCCCCAGGGTCTTTTTTTTTTTTCTTAGAAATTCAGTGGTGTTTTGGTTTTTAACACCGGCGAGGGAGAGATCTGAAGCTGACCTGATTTTTCTTCTTTGAAAGTAAGCTGTTTTCTCTATCGGGATCTTAAGGGATTCCTTCTTTATTCAGGATATTCAAAATTTTCACCCAGATGAGTCTGGGTGTGGGTCTCCTGTCATTCATTTTGCCAGATTTCTGTTGAGTTCTTTCGGTCAACAGCTTTGTGTTCGTGTCTTTCTGTTCCATTACGTGGAGGCACGATTGTGTTCTTGAAGCAAAGTGATTGAGGTCCGTTGGTTCTTATTCCCTTTCCCCTGACTGTAGAGGAATCCTGGCAGGGATGGATGGGGGGTGGTGATGGGGTGGGCACTGGCTGATGGGAATGCACGCCTCCTGTTTAGAGACTCAGCAGCTCCAGAAGACAGGGAACCCACGTCTTGACCATCGCCTGGGACTCTGCTGCTGCCTCATTTCTCAGATGATGCCTCATTTCTCAGATGATGTCTCTGGAATCTCCGAACAAGGGGTCCGCTCTCTGCGCCCTGATGTCTGCCGGTCCCAGCCCGCTCAGGCCGTGCTACCTGTGGCTGTGTCCACCTTCACCCTCACACTGTTGCCCAGCAGATCAGAAAAGAGATGTTCTAGCTCTTTGATGCTCCCAGCTGTAACCACCTCAAGAACCCTACGCTCTTTAGAAAGGCCGCCACTCCAGATCCTAGAGAAAGTCCACGTCAGCTCCTCCTCAGCCCATAGCCTCACCCTCACATGGGCAGTCTCAGCCTCCTCCGCCCGCTCCCCAGGAAGGTTGGCTGTGAGCTGGCACGGTGTCCCCCTTGTGGCTTGGCCCAGCGTTCCTCGCAGATCCTCCTCAATGCCCAGCATGGTGTCGTTTTTACCTATTTGATGTGTCCTGTTGGCCATGCCGGCCAGAATCTGGGAGCTCTGAAGGAAATTTGGGCCCACATTGCCATGGAACCAGAATTCGATACCCGTTATAACGCTTAACCTTCCTTGACGGAGGGATTTCTTGCGGATGCACCACAGCAAGATGCAGGTCGTTTTACTGCATCACGCCGGCCACTTTTCTAGCTGCAGCTTAGGCTCATTCACACACAGTAAAACACCGCGCATCCAGGGGTAGGACTGGGAAATAGAAGGGCCTTATTTCCCTCCTACACTGTTAACCCCACCTACACTGTTAACTCCTTTTTTTTTTTTTTTTTAATGATCTTGCAAAAGTGAGACATGGGCCCTACTTCCAAAGTGGTTTCCTGGCTATTTCAAGAAAGGACCTCTTGAAACATGGCAACGAAGCTGGTTCCCTGATTACGCGGCAGTATAAGTCCCAGAGGGCTAAGCTGAAAAGGCCACAGACATCGGGGGGCGGGGCATGAGGTGTGGTGGGTTTTCTTATTTGCGTGGAAGAGGTGAAAAATAATTAGAATGTAATTCTAGTTGTGGCGTTTACCTATCAGTATATTAAAGTGTTATTTTCTCTGCCAAGTGGCATTGTGTTTTAAGTGTTTAACATGAGAAAGGACCTGCCACTCACGCAGAGAGAGTGGTTGTGTGACTTGATGGATTCCTAGGCAGAAGCCTGCAATGCAGATGCTAATCTAATAACAGAATCAGGTGGACAAAACAGGAGAAAAGCCTCACTATGCATTTAGAAAGGTGCATATAAGGCCCAGCATTGCTGAAAGTTTGTCCTGTTTCACACAGAACCAATATTCACCTTCATTTCTGGTGACAAATTTCAAACAGGGTCTGGTGGAATCCCTGCCCCCAGCCCCTCCCATCACTCCTGCAGATATAATTGCTTGGGTTCCTCAGGGTCCAGGATTTGTGTTCAGTCCTGGGAACGTGCAGGGAAATCTGCAGGCTCCTTTGTCAAAAGTTCTCTTAGAATCAAGCTGTCCTGCTCTGATGTTATGGCCTCCTCTTGCTCATAAGACACAGATTTTCCATTGAGGCCTACATCTCCGGCTCTCCCAGAACCCTGGCATTATAGTTCCCATTGGAATTTCCTGACCTGGAATGGTCACCCCTTTAAACTTGACCCAACTGCTTAACAATGTGTCATGGCGATCTTGAACAGATTCTATGTCATGGTTAAGTCTAATGTCTCCTTTTCTCTCAGACCCATCTTTTCTCTCTATCCCACTTGTAGGCATGGATACCGTGGGCTGTGGTTGCAGGGTTGGGGACAGGGGTGTGCTTCTACCCACCCTGTGCAGCCATCACGGGTCTGGCCCATTCCATTGCTGCATTTCTGTCTGGTAGTGACAAAGCCTTAACTTCAAAGCTACAAGCATTAGTGGATGCAAAGCCCATTCTACTATTGCAGGGTAGAATGGTGACTTCCATGGCCTGCTTTTCTAAAATGTTGCTAAGCGTGCCAGTCAGGAAGCCTGCAGGAGCTCACAGGCTTCAGCACCATAAGTATGGCCTCCAACTTGATAGCGAGCTCAACTTTGATGTCAAATTGTGCATGTTCTATTTATGGCGCTTCCTGCCGACCATATTTTCCAATTTTATCTCGGAAACAAGCATGACAGATGCCACACTCCATATTCCCACCTTTTTTAGTCCTCATGGGGAACATGATGTAGGATGCTCAGTTAATTGACAAGGAAAACATTTTAACTGGCAAGATTACCACTGAACTTATGCAGGTGTTTTGTCTTCAGTGATTATTACATGTTTGTGGAGCTTAAAATTCCTGAGGTATGCAACATCCAAAGCACAACTTCGCTGCTTTTATTGCCTAATGCTGAGAAATAGCATCTGGGGGTAGCATAGAGGGGGAAATACCAATCTTCATCAATAATGAATCATGACTTTAAAAAATAATTTTAAATGATTTTTATATTCATCTGTCCACCACCCTTTTCCAGATCAATTCTGTTCAGAAACACAAGTGTCCACTGAGACTCCATTTGGCTCTCGGGATAGTGAAGGAGTCACATGAACAGCGAGCGGCTGTAACTAAAACAGCACAAGCACAGAACCATTATCAGACACACGAGTGCATCCACAATGAAAGTTACCTTGAACAAATCAGAATGTTCCCAGGATGGCATTCATTTCTTATTGATAAATACGCTTAATGCAGTGAAGTATAGCTTCCAGAAAGATAATGGAGTAGATGATTAAACAATCTATATGGAAACAAACACACACCGCATCCTACCTCCCCACCCTTATACACACAGTAGGAAAACCAAGAGCATTGGTTAGCACAAATCTTGTCAACACAACCTAATGTCCTTCTATAGAAAAGTATTTGGCTTCTAACAAGGGGAAAAAATAGAAAAGTCTTTTTTTTTTTTTTTACTACAGTAAGTCTTTTTGATTCTGTGGTACGTGATCAACATCAGTAAAGGAGAAACGAGTGAGCTCTTCTTTTATGGTATAAAGGCTGATGATGTTGGGGATGCTGGTAGAGTAGGTCATTAATGTTTCTGTTTCAGGGCAAGCCTACAGACTAGTCTTCTCTGTGACAGTTACTGATGGGGCAACTCGGGACTCTTCTGCCATGTAAAACTTTCTGGAGGTCAGCCATGGGACCCGTTCTGCCTCTACTTCAATGCATAAGGGCAGGTTCAGGACATACCCTGTCACAGTCTGTCTCAGCCTCCCTCACTACCTTTTCCACGTCTTGCATCCCATATTGCTGTTCTGGTGGAGAGTCCACAATTGATAAATGCTTGTTAAATTGTGTACCATTATCTCTAGGTTTTTGGTTGTTTTTTTTGTTTTGTTTTTTTTTCATGAGGAAGAGGAGAATTGAGACACTTCCATAATCACCTTACGAGTAATACATATGAAGGTCCTTCTCCTACCATGCATAGGCCTCATCTCACTACCTTCGTCAAGGAACTGATGACCGCGTGGTACAGTGAGAGATGGGTTGGTGGTTTTGTAGGAGAAATTCCTTATGTTCCATGGTGCACAGTGATTCTGGGTCAGAGTCCCTCACAAGTATCCAGGTACTACTGTCTCCAGCCAATACCTGCACAAAGGACCTAGAGGATCTGGGAGGTGGCGGTCCCATGAGCCAGCCTTGTAGGAGATCATGCCCACATTTGGCATGTCTACACTGCCACAATAATCCCCTTTCATGAAGCCTTCCCTACTGCTCCAGCCACATCTCCTATTTCTTGTCAGTACTTCTCAGCCATTTCCTATCTGCTCCAGGAGGTAACACTTAATCATATCCTACTTGCTGCCCTCATCGAACTTAGTCGAGGGAGATCTTGTGCACGTTTGAAATCTACATTGTGTTCAGCCTCCTGCTGACTACTTTGCAAGATAGATGCTTGCCAAATTTAATTCTTAATAGTTGTGTTAAATATATTTTTATTGATTTCAGAGAGAGAGGGAGAGAGAAATAGAAACATCAATAATGAGAGAGAATCATTGATTGGCTGCCTCCTGCACATCCACTACTGAGGATCTAGCCAGCAACCCGGGCATGTGCCCTTCCTTGACTGGAATGGAACCTGGGACCCTTCAGTCCACAGACTGACATTCTGTCCACTGAGCTAAACCAGCCAGGACCTAAATTGAATTTTTAATAGCCTACATGGGTAAACTGAGTAAGGGTCATCAAATAACCTCTGAAGACAAGATACATACCTTTTGACGCCTGCCCTGTATTCTCATTTCTGTACAAATTTAAATATTTAACTAATTAGCCTAATGAGGAGTGCCCGCTAGTGGGTCACTGCTATATGTATATAAAGAGGTAGTATGCAAATTGCCCAGGATGCCTAACGTCACGACTGTTCAGGAGGAGGCTGTGCACATAGATGGGCGGGAGGGGACTGTGTGCACGGTGCGGCAAGCCATGGATGGTGCA
>JAAGEH010000022.1:6059374-6123089 GCA_011751065.1 Lasiurus cinereus
TCTTTCTCTCTTACACACGTTTTTTGACTCAGAAAATGTTATGCAGAAGCTGCCCTTCTGGACTAGATAGCCAATATTGTGCAGATATCAGCAAAAAGGAACATATTGATCATACTTCACTTTCTCTACTGACATGCCTGTTTGAGTTGGTGGCTTTTTGAAGGTGCCATTAGCTAGAAATGAGTTTGACATCCACAGCCACTCTACGGTTATTTTCCGCTCTTCTTACAGATGTAACATCTAGTTGAAGAAAAGCTTGTCTCTGAGAGGTTTCTTTCTTGCTTTCTCTCTTTAGTTTTCGCCAGGCTGTTCGAGGAGGGAGCAGATGCATGTAGTTTGAAGGAATATTTCTTTGAAGCACCATCATAGTCAGTTCACTGACAGGCCCATGCCCATGGGCTCTGGTGTGGCTTAGATGGGGTAGGGGCGCTGGCTGAAATTACCCATCTGGTGTCCATCTGGTAGCACAAATGAAAGATAACACCAGATCACAGAGAAACGAGACCAACTGCCAGCGTGGTTTAAGCAGGCAAAGAAAGGTGCCACCCACCAGCCTTGTGAGGAGTAAGAAAGGCCGTAGTTGTGCACACTGCACCACAAGATGCAGAGGAATGGCAGGCGAGTGCCTGTGGAGAGCACACGCTATGCACATCTAACCTTCCAGCTGCAACTCATTCAACAAGAGGCCGTGTCCTCTGCCCCACAAAGCTGCTGGTAGGGTTTGGAGAGCAAGTATCACCTTAACATTCTTGAGACCTTTGGCACCACATCCACACCCACTGGTCAACAGGACTTGAGGATTTGGACATGAGGCATGGGTACCAGCATCAGCATGCATTGAATTTCCATGGAATGCCACTTTGCACTAGTCAGTTCAGTTGTAGCAAAACATAAGGATTTTGTGGTGGCTTTAAAATGATTTAGACATTCACCGACTCATTACTTCCTCCTTGTTTCTATGTCCCCCTTTTCTGATTTGTTACTTCCTCCAAGAATGCAGTGTGCTCTGGTTCATACACTAGCTAATAGTTGAGAATCTGTTGATATATCCGGCAGACTGCCAGCTGCTGAGAGCACCCTACCCCTCCCTCCCTCCCCCCCACTTGGAGCTCCAAATGCAAAGGCTGCTCCAGAAGAGCACGCATGCCCACGAGACTGCTCATCCAGGGAAGCCGTGCCTATTTATTTCCTCCATTTGCTCTGCGCTGTTGGTCCCCGTCTTGCTTCTTCTCTACATGAATAGCAGACATGACCAAGGAAAGTGAGATACCAGATTGAGAACTCGGTGACATTACGGTCACGTAAGCAACCACAACACACTCTCAGGTGGCCATGTGTATGCATGAAAGGGGTTATCTTTCAAATAATGCACCGTATAGATGGTAACCTATATACTGCCATATACACTGAGGGGCCAGATTATTCTGATCTCTGAACCCATAATAATCTGGCCCCTCAGTGTATATTCTATACAGTGGTACCTCGAGATATGAGTGCCCTAACATACAAGATTTTTGAGATACGAGCCATCAAGGGAGCGATTTTTGCTTTGAAATACGAGCAACATTTGAGATAGGAGTAATCGCACGGATCCACCAGTTTACCGCAACTGGAGCGTCTCATAGTTTCCCATGCCTCAAGGTTATGGAACGAATTAAACTTGTATCTCGAGGTACCACTGTATAATAAAAAGCTAATATGCAAATTTGCTCCTCGACCAGGAGTTTGACCAGCAGGACAGCCGTCCAACTGCCAATGTCCCCACCCCCTGGCCAGTCTGGCCGGATCCCACCCATGCACAAATTCATGCACCGGGCCTCTAAAACATACACACATGCACACACACACACACACACACACACACACACACACACAGAGTGGCCAGATTATTATGCGTTCAGAGATCAGAATCATCTGGCCACTCAGTGTATTTTGAAAGACTTTATCATGGTCCTTACCTATAAGCAATTCAATGTAGCCAGGAACTCATGTTTATAAAAAAAGAAAGCTGAGGCTCAGAAAGCTCCCATGATCGCTGACCATCACATCATTAGCTTTGAACCTGGATCATTGGACCCAAAGCCTGAAACTCTTCTACCTCATTTCCGGAGAAGAGTGTGCTGGTTTATATCTCTGAATTTCAGTTCTCTTCTTACAAGAGGAAATACTTAACTACGGAAGGATCATGGCAGTGACCCCTGGAATGACACGGAGTCAGCCAGAGAAATTCATCGAGGGAGAAGATCTGCCACGTGGACGGTTGGAGGGATGCAAGCCACATTGATTTCCTCTCTTCTGTAATCTCCGACCAAATGTTTCACCTACTTCCACCGAGAGATAAAGCACAGAAAAATATCTTCCCGATGGATCACCCAGAGACCCGGACTCACAGCTGCAGGAAGAGACAGTGGGGGAGAGAGAAAGGTGGTCCCTCCGAGGCAGGCATCGCCTGGACAAGAATTGTTACAAAGTCATTAGAGGGTGCAGGGTTCGCCAGAAAATGGCCAGGAGGGAGGGAGTGAAGGCGGGGTGTTAAATGACAGTGGTTATGACCCAGAAATATCGACGAGGACTTGGACCTGCGCAAAGGAATTTATGGAAAAGCCAAAAGGAACTTCACCCGGATTCCAGGAGGAAGACCTGAGCAGCATGGCTCTGGGTGAGAAAATATCATCCTGGCTTTTATTCCTCCAACTTATGGGACGCCAGGACTTTGACCATCATTTAGACTCATTAGTCTCTTCCCTTAAATCAAGAGGGGGAACTCCACAATGTCGCCTGCCCCGGGTCTGCTCCTCATTAGAGACAATTAACAGAAGAACAAAAACACACCGTCTAGGATTCGTGATCAAGAGCCACTCAGAGAGAGAGAAGCACAAAGCGGGAGACGGCCTTCTGGAGCTGGGCAGAGGAAAACAGACAGCCTTCAAGACCAGCCCCTCTTCCCACTAAGGTCTAAAACAGGGTCCCAAGTAGACTGCCCCCCCCCCAACCCCGCATCGTGCCCCCTCTCCGCTGGGCTCTCATCTGCATTTGGCACATCGCCGGTCGTACTGGCGTTTATTAAGAAATGCCCTCGCTCTCTACATGCAATTCATGCATCTTCTTCTTTGGGTAAGAGGCAGGGCGTCGCTGATGAGAGGAAAATAAGCACTAAGCTAATCAGCCTCCGTGGATTCCTGGCCTGCGCGTCGTTGGCATGGAAGCTTTAGCCCGGCCTGGCACGGGGGGCGCGCCCGGAGGGGATGGGATGGGAGGTGTCCCCAAGCCATGCTCAGAGCCCTGCGGCTTGTACCACGTCCCCCTTTCCCACTGGGGCAAGGCGGCGATTAGGGGGCGTTTAATTGCCTCAGAAGCTGATTGACAAACCGGGGGCCTGATGCATATGGATGATCTCTTTAGTGTAATGGCTCCGACGCCGCCGCTGCCAGGGATCATCAGGGCCGTGATTTGCGCGCCCCTCCAAGGGGCAGGGTTATTACGGAGGATGGGCAGGATGGGCTGCTGATGATGATCCCTCATTTCTTTCTATTCCCCCCTCCTGGAGTGTTTTCCTTACCTCCGGGGAATGCATTCTAGCAGCAGGAGCCCTGCGATTCCTCAGCCCTGGCCGAAGTCCTCATCCTCAGTAAGCGCACAAGGGGGGCCGGGCATGGATGGCGCTGGGGGACCTCTTGCGCGCCCTGGTGCTCACGCCCGGCCTGGCCCGCGGGGGATGGACACGGTGTGGGCGCTGGCCCCTGCTGAGGTGCCGCGGTTGCTAGAAGCATGCACTGCCTGCTTCTTCATGCGCTGGCAGAGAAAGAGAGGTGGATCCCGGTCGCCATGGGTCAGATTGTGGAGCCTTTAGAAATAGACTTGCCACCTTCCCGGCTCTGTGTTCTGTGCAGCCAGCCTGCCCTTCCCGACCCGGGGCGGCAGCGAAAGGCACGTCTGTGGCTTTCTTGTCTCCAGCTTTCTCGGGACTTGCAGCAGCAGGGGGTGTGAAAAAGAATCAAGAATTCAAAATGGGCCAAAACCAGGTTGGCTCAGTGGATAGAGCATCGGCCTGCAGACTGAAAGGTCCCAGGTTCGATTCCGGTCAAGGGTATGTGCCTTGGTTGTGGGCACATCCCCAGTGGGGGGTGAGCAGGAGGCAGCTGATGGATGTCTTTCTCTTCCATCGATGTTTCTAGCTCTCTATCCTTCTCCCTTCCTCTCTGTAAAAAAAATCAATAAAATGTATTTTTAAAAAAAAAGAATTCAAAAAGTACCTGGGGTCCCAAGATCATTTTAAGATCTGCACGGGGCGGCGTTGTATGGCAAAGAGGGGTGGAGGCGGCTGAGCTACCGGCAAACTAAGGCTGCCAGCCACACGGGGAGAGAGAGTGGTTGTGGAAATGCCGGCGATGACACTCTCCACCCGTGACAACATTTTAAAATGTGGCCGCCACTTTCCTCCCACCCGGCAGCCTCGCCTTTCATGCCATCCTGTGATCAGGAGGACACATCCTGAGGGGTCGACGCCTCCCTAAGCCGGGACGGGCTGGCCTGGAGCTAAAGCGGGTCAGAGAGGCGCAGGACCCCATCTGAAGGGGTGATTGATAGACGGGGGACTCACCGGGGCATGTGACACCCACCACCAGCCCGTAGTCTGAGGATGGCTCCCGTCATTAAAATCAATGCAACTTAATTAAAGCAAATTACAGATAGATACGTCTATAAATAAGATATTAAAGCGCGCGGCTGAATATGATAATTGCGGCGTATTTAGCAATCAGTGTGTGTGTTCTGCCTGTGCCAGGAGGAACTCCTTTCAGCGGAATCAATGGCGCCACATTAAAAACCATCCAAATGAGAAGGAGGGATGACGAGGGTTATAATAACCCCAAATCACCGTTTCAACTGGGGTTGCGAAGAAAGGAAGGCAAAATACGACCATCCCTCTTTTTTTCACGGGAGCAAAATATTAGGCGCATTCTCTTTAAGATGTAGATATTCCGGGTTTATACATGTTGATTTTCCCATTCTCTGCGCCCAGAGGAAGGCGGGGGGACGTAATGAGCATAAAGAAAACAGTTTGGCAGGGGGGCTGCGGGGCGAGGAGCATCCCAGCGCCTGGCAGCGGCGCTTTCTACCTTGACGACCCGAAGGCAAATAAATGAAGTCCGCGCTCTTAACAGAACTGCCAGTGGCTTCTTTTACCAGCCTCGCCACCGGATTCCTGTCTGTGACAGTTCTCACAGACTCAATCAAAACAGTAAATGTTGGAAATAAAGCTCATTTCCCATCACATTCCTGACTGCTCCCGCTACCTCACCCCGGCCACCTTTTATCCGGAATGAGAAGTAAGCTAGTGGCTTTGTTCACGTAAACGTTTAAATATATGTGTTTTAAAAAATCTGTCATCACCCAATTTAAAAATCAATAATGGGAAAAATATAATCACTCCCCTGGGACCAAAACCGTGCTCACATTTAAGAAAATAAATACTAAAATGGTAAAAAGACAAAGATCTCAGTGTCGAACGCTCTAAGAGACGGAAAAAAGAGTCATTGGGCAGGCAGTTACTTCCAATGGCGTGTGGTAAGGCCTGTCAGGAGACTCCTAACCTTGGGCTGCTGTGTGTTTATTGTGGGTCTTTGGAAAGAGAAGAAAGAAAAAATGAACAGGAAAAAAAAAAGAAGGAAGGAGAGGCGACAAGAGGAGAAACGGATGTTTAGAAAAGTGATTTGTAACATTTTCACTTCGATGTTGACTTATGGAAGGACGGCCAGGCACTGGTGGAGGAATGGGGAGAGAACCCAGGCCTGGCTCTCAGGGAGATGGACCATCAGGTGATTATCGGGCCCTGATCATGTCCAGGGAGAAAGAAGCGCAGTGGCTGAGGGCTAGCAGGATGCTGTGCTTTTATATCCGGAGGCCGGAGAAAGCTGCTCTGGAGAGGGGACTTTGAAGCAGAGACACGAGCAGCGCGAGGAAGGAAAGTGTGTGGACATCGGGAAGAGCAGGCTTTCCGGGGCAGAGGGAGTGTGTGTGCAGGAGCCCTGAGGTAGCACTTGCGGGGCCACTCAGAGGAGTGGGGGTTGGGGGTGCAGACTGGGCAGTGCAGGGGGCAAGCAGAGAGGTAGCTCAGTGAAAAACCATGCACATCACTGGCAACAAGATTCTCCAGTTCATGAGACTTACCCATTCTCACTGATGGTTGTTATTTCTAATTGTCTAAGATGCAAGTACATGTATAACACTCGTGCCTAGAAAACAGTAGAAAGGATGTATAACACTTGTGCCTAGAAAACAGTAGAAAGGGGTGGCATTGGGTGTAGCTTGCAATGTTCTTTTCCAGCCCAATTTTCGTGAATGATTTCCAAGGTAACTTATAATTCCCCCCCAGACTGTGGATGGCAGAGGCCATGATGCTCCATCTGTTCATAATTGTGACACTTGAGTTTCCCTCTCTACAAAGGCGTAGGTACTGGTGGGAACGGGGTTCTGGCATGCATCTCTCTAAGCCCATGGCAGCCAGGCAGACATACTGCCCATAATCTGATCTGCTCTCCTTCCTCCTGACGGGAGCACCATGGACTGCGCCCACCTATCCGCCTGCAGGTAACGGGAGGAGGAAGGGGCCACAGCTGCTGATCATGTGCATCGCAGACATTGGAATCCTTCCTTTGTTTAACACACGCTCTCTCCTTGTCTGACTGACTGCCTCTCAGAGTTAGCCCTACCAACAGGTAGCGAAAGGGGCAGAGTCATCCTAAGGGTCCTTGCTGGTGTATTTTCTCCAGCTCTGAAGCGGATGTCTGTAGGACCTTGCAAAGCTAAACAGTTTGCAACTCTGTGGGTGGATACCCAAAACAGGATGGCCAGTGTGGGCCATTGTCATTTGTAAGGGAATGTTCTAGAGAACTGAATACTACCATTCTATTTACATCATGATGCTCCCATTATTGGGGTAGCTGCATCATGAAAAGAAACATATTTGCTTCAGAAATGTTTAAAAATGCTGGTGGAGGGCCTGGTTTAATGGGGCTCCTTAACTCCCAGTGTTTAAAACCACAAGGCGTGTGAAGACATTGTCCAAGTAAAGGTGTTCCACACCCTTGTGGGAGGTGAGTTCACGCCAACAACTCTAGCGTCTCCTCATTGGTACAAGGTCACACTGGCCTCCCTGCTGCTTTACTGCACCTCTGCAAGCAATAGCCAAGCTCCCCCATCTCAAGGATCCCCAGTTTCCATGTCTCAGAGAAATTAGCAATTAGAAAACCACGTTGTGATCGTTTCTCTTTCGAGCCCTTACTTGCAGAGAGTTATTCCCAAATTGCATTTCTTGGTGCTTTGTCCTTCCTGACTATAAACAAGCCCAGTGGGCTGCGTTTTGTGAACTCCTCAGGGCAGGTGGAGAAGAAATCGGGGCGAGCCTGAGGAAAACTGGAGAGGACCCGAAAGCCCTTCATGAACTTTCTCTCTCTCTCTCTGGGTTCTTGTGGTTTGGTGTTCATGGAATGAGGGACCTTCCATGGTGTTTCCTTCGGGAAGGTATTTGAATTCTCATTGAGAGAGAAGGACAAGCCAGAGGCATGGTGTGGTAGCTATTCACTGGGTCGTGCACCATTGAAAATGTTGTCGTCTGCACTGAATTTTGATTTTTTTTAAATGACTCCATTAACTTTTGAATCACATGCTCCTTTGTTCCCAGGAATGGAGTGGAAGAGGCTCTCTCCCTGATCTTTTCAAAGCACTGCCCCCTCCCGCTCCCCCTCACCGGACTTTTGCTGCTCTTTGAATTATGGGGCTGGGTCTCTGTTCCTAAGGACAGATGATGTGATTCCCCCCATTCTCTGTTTAGATGAGTTGGCCCCAGTGGATGGCCCTCAAATTGAAAATGATGGCTCCCCTGTGAACGTCCCAAGTTTAAATGCAGTGTTCTTCACATAGTTAGCAACTCATTTGTGGATTGCTGGTGTGATTTATGTCGTTTTGCTGTCTGCAAAGTGAAAGTGAGTTCCTCGGGTTCCCAGGGGAAAGTGCCCAGACAGCATGGACCAGCTGACAGGATCGGGAGATCCTTCTGAGCGACTTGGATGAATATCAGTGTTATTTTCCATGCCAAAGCCCAATTACACGACGGATGCTTCTTTAGGAATTGGGCCCTTTGGATTTTAAATCCTCTCAGGTCAGAGCCCAGGAGGATAGACTTCAGTGAGGAAGGACCCTGGGGCTTCGCACAGAAGGTAAATCTGATTTATAGATGGACAAGGCATTGCGTCTGTCACAAATACATTATGAATGGGCGTTATACGTTTTCTAACATACAGATCAACTCCCCCTGGGAAATCACCCCTCATCCTAATGCATGACACCAGAGGAAGTTCTTTGCAATATTCCTCCTAAAATTTCACTTCTCTTAATTTCATTACATGGATGAGTAGCGATCCCTGTATACCTTTTGTCTGAATCGCAGGGATGTTAGGAATATTGGGCTAAAGTTAATAAATGACCTCACAGTTCTCCCACTGGACCCGCCAAAACAATAAAAAGCAGTAATAGATAATAAATGGGTTTCTGCTCCGCACTCATGCTATCCTGGGGCATCCATGAACACACCTCAAAGCAAGCAGATGGACATTTTTCTTCTCAAATAAGGGAAATCAGGTAAATGGCAATCAACCAGCTTTTCACTTCTTTGCTGCCAAAGTTGGGATTTTGTTTCTTTGCTCAGACAGCATCTTGGTGAATGTCGGTTTCTTTTTATTCCTCTGTGTTTCTCCTGTCCGCTGACCTCTCGCTACATGCGCTTCTCTGCAGGCTCCAGATGTTGGCTTCTCCTGAAGGAGCTGTCCCTGGTTGGGTAGGCCTCTCCCTGGACCCATGCTCTCGAACTTGGAAAACACAGTGATGGGGCCTCCCCACAAGGCAGCACTAAGTCTAGGTGGCCCTCATGTAGGAAGGCCACCGATGGATGGGGAGGACCTCTAATGCCATGGCTGAGGCCAGCAGTTGGAGGCAAACTCGCTCCCTTTCTGGGATGGTACCCAGCCGTCATCCTTTCCAAGCCATGATCAGTGGAGCACACACACAGTCCTGGCACTTACGTTTGACTCCAAACAGCTCAATCATGTTGTAATAAAACACGCATTTCACGTCTGTATCCTTAAATGCCTAAGTCACAAAGAATTCTATTTCTTGACTTCATTCCATGCAGTGGAATTCCTGTCCCCCTTTCCCCTGCCCCCCTACCCCACCCGGCAAATTGGAGCATTGTGCTCAGTTGTTAATAGCCTCTAGAGGTAGGCAGTTGGGTTAACCCTCATCCGTGTTCTGGGGGTCTTGTAGGATGATGCATCTCTCAGCTTGCCCGTGTTACATCTCACCTTCAGTATTACTTTTTCATTTACATGGTTCCTTCTTTTAACCATTCAGCATTTATTGAGCTTGAAATATGTGCTGAACAGTGAGTATTAGCAAAGATCATTACAGGATATCATTCTGGATAATGACTTAAGATACTCCCTAAACTCTCAGAAAATAGGAAGTAAATAGTTTGATCTGAAGAGCTTCTAAAGGACCTGGTGGTGGAAGAGAAGGGCAAAGGGAAAAGCTGAGGCAAGGGAAGGAAGTGTGAAGGCACATGGGAGTCAGATAAGGACCAATGGGAGAGAAGGCAGGGGGAGAGTGGATGAGGATGAAGTAGCATGAAATGGGGCTGCAGAGATATGATGATGATCATGATGAGGACGACGATGAAAACAGTGACAGCAATAAACTGTGAAAGGCTTGGATGTAGTGTTTAGGAATTTTCAAACTTTGTCCTAGGCATTGAGTAGTTTCTCTGTAGAGCAGGAAGATGTGTGTGTGTGTGTGTGTGTGTGTGTAAATCTTTCTACATGTGCTTACATGTATATACACATACATATGTCATCTTTTAAATGTCCTATAATTCCAGCCGCTCAGCCTATGTAAGTGCAGAAAATAGACTCTTTGACAAGAGAAAGTATGAGCTCTTCCTCCCCCTCTCCTTCCCTTGCTCATTCTCTCTGTCTGTCTCTGGCTCTTTTCTCCCTCCTCACTCTTTCCCAGGACTGTCTTTGGAACAGTATCACTAAAAAGCTTCCATTAGCTGAACTAGGGCTGGTCAGAGGTCCAATGAAATGACTTCTACAGGAAAAACATAGTCTACCGGTGTTTTCCTAACCAAAAGGAAGGTCAGGTTTAATGTAACCTCAGCCACACTAGGAACAACTAAGGTTTATTAAACACATAAGTATACTCTATTGGCATGAAACATGCTTGTGGATTACATGCATCATACCACTGATTCTTCACAACAGCCTTCTTAGGTACATACTATTTGTTTAATACTTTTTTATTGTTTAAAGTATTACATGTAATAGTACATATATCTCCTTTTTTTCCCCCGCATTGACCTTCCCCCAGCCTCCCCTACCCCCTGTTGCATGCCCTCATCCCACCGCCTCCCCGTCCCACTATCTTGTGTCCATTTGTTATGCTTATATGCATGCATACAAGTCCTTTGGTTGATCTCTTTCCCGTGCTCCCCAAAACCCCTCTGCTTTCCCTCTGTAATTTGACAGTCTGTTCTGTGCTTTACTGCCTCTGTATTTATCGTTTTGTTATCAGGTTATAATGTTCTTTATTTTCCATAAATGAGTGAGATCATGTGGTATTTTTCTTTCATTGCCTGGCTTATTTCACTTAACATAATGCTCCTCAGGTCCATCCATGCTGCTGCAAATGGTAAGAATTCCTTCTTTTTTATAGCAGCGTAGTATTGCATTGTGTAGATGCACCATAGTTTTCTAATCCACTCATCTGCTGATGGGCATTTGGGCTGTTTGCAAATCTTAGCTATGGTGAATTGTGCTGCTATGAACATAAGGGTGCATATATCCTTTCTGATTGGTGTTTCTGGTTTCTTAGGATATATTCCTAGAAGAAGGATCACTGGGTCAAATGGGAGTTCCATTTTTAGTTTTTTGAGGAAACTCATACTGTTCTCCACAGTGGCTGCACCAATCTGCATTCCCGCCAGCAGTACACGAGGGTTCCTTTTTTCTCTGCATCCTTGCCAATACTTGTCATCTGTTGATTTGTTGATGATTGCCATTCTGACAGGTGTGAGATGGTATCACATTGTCGTTTTGATTTGCATTTCTCAAATAATTAGTGACTTTGAGCATATTTTCATATGTCTCTTGGCCTTTCTTCTATCTTCTTTGGAAAAGATTCTTTTTAGGTCTATTGCCTATTTTTTTATTGGATCATTTATCTTCCTTTTATTTAGTTGTATAAGTTGCTTATAGATGTTGGAGATTAAACCTTTATCCCTGATAACATTTGCAAATATGTTCTCCCATACAGTGGGCTTTCTTGTTATTTTGTTGACTGTTTCTTTTGCTGTGAAAAAGCTTTTTATTTTGACATAGTCCCATTTGTTTATTTTCTCTTTAGCTTTCATTGCCCTAGGAGCAGTATCAGTGAAGAAATTACTTTGGCATATGTCTAAGATTTCTCTGCCTATGGATTCCTCTAGGATTTTTATGGTTTCCCATCTTATGTTCAAGTCCTGTATCCATTTTGAGTTTGTTTTTGTGTATGGTGTAAGTTGGTGGTCTAGTTTCATTTTTGGCATGTATCTATCCACTTTTCCCAAAACAATTTATTAAAGAGACTATTTTGCCTCCATTGTATGTTTATGCCTCCTTTGTCAAATATTAATTGGGCATAGTGGTGTGGGTCAATATCTGAATTCTCTATTCTCTTCCATTGGTCTATATATCTGTTTTTGTGCCAGTACCAGGCTGTTTTGAGAACAGTGGCTTTGTAATAAAGCTTGAAATGTGGTATTGAGATCCCACCTACTTTGTTTTTCATTCTCAGGATTGCTGTGGCTATATGAGGGCTTTTTTATTCCAGATGAATTTTTTGGAGACTTCTTTCTAGGTCTGTGAAATATGCCATTGGTATTTTAATGGGGAGTGCATCAAATCTATAGGTTGCTTTGAGTAGTATGGACATTTTAATGATGTTGATTCTACCAATCCATGAACATGGTATGTTCTTCCATCTGTTTACATCTTCCTCTATCTCTTTTTTCAGTGTCCTGTAGTTTTCTGCATAAAAGTCTTTTACCTCCTTAGATAAGTTTATTCCTAAGTATCTTAATGTGTTTGATGTGATGGTAAATGGGATTCTTTTTTTAGTTTCTCTTTCTGTAAGTTCACTATTGGTGTGCAGAAATGCCATAGATTTCTTGTTGTTAATTTTGTATCATGCTACATTGCCAAATTCATTTATTAAGTCAATTCATTTTTTGATGGAGTCTTTCAGGTTTCTTATGTACAATATGTCATCTGCAAATAAGGACAGCTTTACTTCTTCTTTTCCAATTTGGATGCCTTTTATTTCTTCTTCTTGTCTAATTGCAATGACTAATACTTCCAGTACTGTGTCGAACGGAAGTGGTGAAGTGGGTATCCCTGTCTTGTTCCTGTTCTTAGGGAAAATGGTTTTAGTTTTTGCCCATTGAGTATGATGTTAATTGTGGGTTTATTATATATGGCTTTTATGATGTTGAGATATGATCCTTCTATTCCACACCTTGTTGAGAGTTTTTATCAAGAAAGGGTGTTGGATTTTGTCAAATGCTTTTTCTGCATCAATTGATATGACTCTGATTTTTATCTCTCAATTTGTTTATGTGATGTATCACGTTTATTAATTTGCAGATATTGTACCATCCCTGCATTCCTGGGATGAATCCTACTTGGTCATGGTGTATCATCTTCCTGATGTACTGCTGGATCCGAGTTGCTAGACTTTTGTTGAGGATTTTGGCATCTCTCTTCATGAAGGATATTGGCCTGTAATTCTCTTTCATTGTGTTGTCTTTATTCTGGTTTTGTTATTAGAGTGATGCTGGCTTCATAGAAGGAGCTTGGCAGTGTTCCTTCCTCTTGGATTTTTTGGAATAGTCTGAGGAGAATAGGTTTTAGTTCTTCCTTGAATGTTTGGTAAAACTCCCCTGTGAAGCCGCCTGGCCCTGGGCTTTTGTTTACTGGAAGCTTTTTGATGACTGCTTCAATTTCTTCCATAGTTATTGGCTATTGAGATGTTTAGGTTCTTCCTGGTTGAGTTTTGGGAAATTATATTTTTCTAGGAATACATCCAATTTGTTGGAATAGAGTTGTTCATGTATTTTTAACAATCTTTTGTATTTTGGTGGGGTCTGTTGTTATTTTACTTCTTTCATTTCTGATTTTGTTTGTTTGGGTCCTCTCTCTTTCTCCTTGGTGAACCTTGCTGGGGTTGATCAATGTTGCTTATCCTTTCAAAGAACCAGCTCTTGGTTTTGTTGATCCCTTATGCCACTGTGATCTGAGAAGATGCTTGTATGATTTCTATCTACTTGAATTTGAAGAGATTTGCCTATGATCCAACATATGGTCTATCTTTGAAAATGACACATGTGCACTTGAGAAGAATGTATATTCTGTGGCTTTGGGGTGAAATTTTCTGAAGATGTCAATTAATTCCATCTGGTCTAGTGAGTCATTTAGGATTGATATTTCTTTGCTGGTTTTTTGTTTAGAGGATTTGTCCAATGGTGATAGTTGGGTATTAAAGTTTCCTACTATAATTGTATTGCTGTCAATTTTTCCCTTGATATTCTCCAGGAGTTTTTGTTTTATGTATTTGGATGCTCCTATATTGGATGTATATATATTTAGCAGAGTTATTTCTTCTTGTTTGATTGCTCCCTTTAGTATTATGAAGTGGCCTTCCTTATCTCTTTTCATATCCTTCACTTTGAGATCTAATTTGTCAGATATAAGTATTGCTAAGTAATAAATAAGCTTTTTTTTCATCTCCATTTGCCTGAAAAACCATTTTCCATCCCTTTTCCCTCTGTCTGTGTGCATCTTTTTTTCCGAGGTGGGTTTCTTGTAGACAGCAGATATATGGGTCATGTTTTCTTATCCAATCAGTTACCTATGTCTTTTGATTGGGGCATTTAATCTATATTCATTTAAAGTTATTATTGAGCCAAAATCGGTTTGGCTCAGTGGATAGAGCATCAGCCTGCAGACTGAAAGGTCCCAGGTTCGATTCTGGTCAAGGGCATATACCTTGGTTGTGGGCACATCTCCAGTGTGGGGCATGCAAGAGGCAGCTGATCAATGTCTCTCTCTCATCGATGTTTCTAACTTTCTATCCCTCTTCCTTTCACTCTGTAAAAAATCAATAAAATATATTTTTAAAAAATAAAAATAAAGTTATTATTGATAGGTACTTATTTGTTGCCATTTTTATTCTTTACCCCTCTGTTCCTTCATCGCTTCCTATTTCTTTTCATTACAACAAACTCTTTAGCATTTTTTGCATTGCTGGTTTGATGGTAATAAATTCCCTTAGTCCTTTTCTGTCTGTGAAGCTCCTGATTTCACCTTAAATTTTGATTGATAGACTTGCTGGGTACAATATTCTTGTATTCAAACCTTTCCTTTGCATAACTTTGTATATTTCATTACATTCCCTTCTGACCTGATGAGTTTCTGTTGAGAAATTAGTCACTAGTCTGATGGGGGTTCCTTTGTAGGTAACTTTCTGTCTCTCTCTGGCTGCTTTTAAGATTCTTATTTTGTCATTGGTGTTTGCCAACTTAATTATAATGTGCCTTGGAGTCAGTCTTTTGGGGTTCATTTTGCTTGAGACTCTGTGAGCTTCTTGGATTTATGTGGGTGTTTTCTTCCCCTTATCAGGGAAGTTTTCTGTCATTATTGCTTCAAACAGGTATTCTAGTCCTTGCTCAGTTTCCTCTCCTTCTGGAACCTTTATTTTGTGGATGATGTTTTGTTTTGTGTTGTCCAAAGTTCCCTTATACTCTTCTGATTTTTAATTTTTTTCTAGAAGCTGCTCTACTTGAGTATTTTTTCCTACTTTGTTTTCTAGCTCACTGATGTGGTCCTCTGCTTCTTCTAGTCTACTCTTGATGCTTTCTATTGAGTTCTTTACAGCAGCTATGTCATTTTTCATTTCTTCTTGGTTCTTCTTCATTTTCTCCTGGTTCTTATAAATATTGTCAAATTTGTCTTCCATTCTTTTCAGCCACCTTATGACTATTTCTCTGAATTCTTTCTCTGACAGGTTGGTTGGCTCCATTTCGTTTACTTCCTTTTCTGGTGATGCCTGCTTTTTTTTTCATATGTGGGCTGTTTCTTTGACTCCCCATGGTCTCTCTTCTCCAGGGTGTCTGGTTTTGTAGTTCTCTCTCTCTTGCATTGATTTAAAGACACAAAACATAACACAACCAGTAAAATGCACAAGGCACTGAACCAAAATGTATTCATGATATTAATAACCTCAAATGAAGGTGACCACCAGAGAAAGGCAAATTAGGGGATAGGATAGAAAGAACGAGAGGGAAAAAAAAGAAAGAAAGAATGCAAAAATGAAATTGGGAAAAGGAAAATAAAGTAAGAAAGAAAAGAAAGAGAATAAGAAAGAAGAGGGGAACAAACTATATATATGGTGATAAAACTCCAATAGAATAGCCACTAATCCCAACAAATGCCAGCAACAAGTACCTGGAGATTAATACAAACTATAGACAACAACTAATATCAAGTGAAGTGAGGGAAAACATAAGCAAAAAACAAACAAAAAAGAATAAGCAAAACAATCTCACAAACAAGCATAAAAAATCTGCATAATCAATAATCCAGCAAACAACAACAAAAGGACAAAGAGGAAAAAAATTGTTTGTGTAGTGAAGACAGAGAAGAGAGAGGTGTGTATGGACTTAGAGCAGGGGATTGAAAATTAGATATATAAGTAGGGTGAAATTTTAACAGGGGGTAGAAAGAAGGAATAGGGAAAATCTAAAGCAGGAAAAGGGTAAGAGAAAGAGGACAACAAAAGGGGGAAAGTTAGGAAGAGAGTAATGGCATAAAAGTAAAGTTGAGATAGAGTAAAATGATGCTAAAGGAAAGATGGAAATATAATTTGGAACACTAATCCCAAAGTAAAATAAAGAGAAAATAAAATGCCACTTTTTAAAAAGAAAGGCAAAATAAGTAGTACAGTAATACTGATTGAAAATAAAAAATGGAATAATTAAAAAGGTAAAATCAAGTGAGGAAAAAAGAGAAAATTAGTTTCTTAAGTAAAAGATGAAAAAAAATTAAAATAAATAAAAATAAAAATGTAGTGAAGGTCATTCACTTCCTCTACTGTTTTGTGTGGCATGCCTGTTTCCTAGTCAGGACAGTATTGCAGTTCCCTGCATTCCACTGCTCCTCAGTGTTGTGAATCAGTCCTGATTTTTAAGCAGGCAGTGTGTCTTAATTTATTGTATTCCTCTATTTGTGTTTACTCAAGAATCAATTTGTGATTCAACCCCTGGATGATAATGTTTCTGGATTGACCTCCGGTTCTATAGGTCCTTTCTAGCCAGTGTTTAGATCCTGCTTTCCCTGTGGCATTCAGTACAGATTTGTGGGAGTAGGTTGCCCCAAAGCTGGTTCTCTGATGGTTATTCCCTGTTCCAATCCCCAGGTTTCAGAAAAACAACTTTCCCCTGCAGTTTCTTAGGGTGTCCCCAATTGGATGATACTATGTATTGGGCTTAGTAATCGGAAGCAAGGATTTAAAGAGGAAAAAGAAAAAAGAAAAAAAGAGCTAGAGTAAGTGTGCGAACTCCGGGGCTGCGTGCAAGTCTGTGCAGTCTTTTTATCCCCCTTGGGTCTATGTAGCCGGCACATTTTTAACATTTTTAGGCTTTCCTTTTACGTCAGATCAAAATGGGTTGCTTTTTAGAATTCCCTTCTGTTAGCAGCTCTGAGAACCTCCTTCCACATTCACGGATCACGCCAGCCCCAACAGCCACGGATTTTCCTAGGGGCAGGCTTCTCCTGGTCCTTCAGCTCCCGCAATGCATGCGTTTCCCTCTCCTACCAGGAGCAGAGACCTCACCTTATCCCAGGCGAAATCTGACCTGTCCATGATGGAGTGTAGACCTCCTCTGAATCCACATGTTTGCACCAATTGGGGACCAGTGTTCTGGGGTTCACAGCTTTTTGGTGGGTGCCGTAGTTATAGATTCTCTGGGCTTCTCAGGTTCCCAACAACATCCACTTTCCTCTTCAAGATGGCGCAACCTCTGTGTCCAAGCCTGTCGCTCCGGGAGGGAACACAGCAGCAGCCGGGGCTGCCCGTCAGGGGACCCCATCCAGCAGTCCCCCACAGTCTCCTGGAGTATAGCTGTCCTTCAACTCACCAACAAACACTCCCAGTGTGACCACACACTCTCCCTTTGTTTTCTCACTCACACACTATCTTACAGTCTGCCTTCCTATCAGCAGACATCTGGTGTATACTATTATTAACCGCCTTTTATAGATGAGAAAACTGAGTTCCAAAGGTAACTTACTCAAGGTTATGCAGTCAGTAGATGATGAAATTCAAGCCCAGCCAGTGTGTTCTGAGTCAGTGCTCCTAACCCACCATGCCATACTGGATAGGCCAGAGACCGCAGCCTATGGATGTCCAATACAAAACTCTTCACACCGGTTGGTTTCCGTTTGGAATGGAGGGACACGGTACCCTGGAGGAATGCCAGCTCTTTAGGATTGTCACTGTTATGCCTCTTTCTTAGAGCAAAAGAATCTTACGAGGAATTTACATCGCCTGCCTTTCCCAGGGCAGCAGCACAGATCAGATGTCTCAGAATATACTTTGATCATTGCAAAGGTCTGTGTTGGGACTGACCCCTTAGGTGTCAGCCTCTAGAGCAGTGGTTCTCAACCTTCCTAAGGCCACAACCCTTTAATACAGTTCCTCATGTGGTGGTGATCCCCAACCATAAAATTATTTTTGTTGCTACTTCATAACTAATTTTGCAACTGTTATGAATTGTATCTGTGTTTTCCAATGGTCTTAGGTGACCCCTGTGAAAGTGTTGTTCGACCCCCAAAGGGGTCGCGACCCACAGGTTGAGAACCGCTGCCCTAGAGTAAGTGGGTGCACATCCCCACCCAGCCCCCCTGGTCAGGTGCCCATTGGCATCCAAGCCCTGAAGCCATCGCTCTGTCCTCCCCTAAATACCCACCAGATTTTTCACCTGCTGGAAACACAGTTGTCACTGTGTTTGGTAACCAGCTGTTTTTTATTTTCACAATGGCAATAAAAACCCATTCATGAGTATTGTTTCTATATTATAGGGTGTCCCCCAAAAAAATATGTACATACACTTTGAATAATTATAAAGGCGTGTTTATGAAAATACATTTCTTTGTCAAAATTGAGCTATCAGCTATTAAAGTATGTACACATTTAGGGGGATACCTTTTATTTCCTCAATAACTTCGGTACCTGGTTCTGAGCTTTAATCAGGTCACTGAACCCCTTCTTCAGGCCTGAACCCCAGCCCATCTCAGGTCATTGCACAGAGCAACTGCTTCCTGTTCCAGTGGCAACATCAGATCTGCCCTGGGTGGACCACCCAGAGAAGGATGCAGAAGGTGAGATGGGACTCAGGTGACCTTTTTTCAAAGCCACCTTAGGCAAAGAAGAACGAGGCTTTGATGTAGATGTCACTGTTTCAAATGTAGCTCAGGAACCGAAGGGAGAATGCTCCCAGCACTGGTCTCCTTGGATCCAAGCTTTCCTCACTTTAGTACCAGCACTCCTCGAACCCCAGTCCACCATGAGCACAGTGCCTCCCCCCCAGTACGTATGGGACTACTGTTACACCATCACGCTATCTCCATGTGTTGACTCCTGTGAGAACCTTGAGCTGATTTTTGTTGTTGTTGTTGTCATCGCTCTTTGTATATGTATTTGCATAATTTTATATCCCAAGCAGAGCTTGTGATTTTGCAAGAGCATAATAAAAATTAAAAAAAAAACAGTGTGAACTGGCAGATTTGGGGGTATGATTTGCAGCTGGTCTACCGCTTCCTCTCACTCGAGGCTTCAGCTTAAAGTATTACACAATTATCATATTTTTACAGGACCTGAGTTTATATTTGCATCTGCTCATTCTTTGTTGCTTTTTTTAAAAATACTCTTTTCACATGTACAGTTTTTGTAGATGAATTGTCCAGAACACTCATTTGATACACTTTTGTCTTCTTGTTATAGATTCATATGGTTCAATGCTATTGAACTCAAAGCACCAAGGTCTGATTGACATAATAACCATCAACATGAGACCTTTGGCCAGTTTTTGGAGATGGAAAACAATGACAAAGGAAATGCAACCCAGGGTTACAGTGGCGTCTCTAACCATCCCCCTTTCACTCGTTGTCATCATTTTGATTAAAAGGTCTATAGAAGCCACGGTGGTTTTACAGGATGCAAAAATTATTGCAGAAACTTCCTCTATTAATGGAAATTATTAGAGGGTGGAAATGGTAGTCGAACGGCAAGAATGACATTAATTATGGGAAAAGCAGTCGTCTCTGGCAGTTGGCAAGCATGCATTATTCTTCCACACGCTTCCATGGGCGTGTGTTCAGCCAGCGTTAGAAATCTGAAAGCTTTTTATTTTGGCAAAGTTTTCATAGCACTTGGACTTCCAGCATCTAGATAAAAGATAATTTGGAAGGAAATTGTGTTGGTGAAATTGAAGGAGTCAGTAATGAGTTCTGTGTAGATGAATCAATGCCCAATTAAATGATTATATCAAATTCAACTTTAAATGTTGGCTTAAAATAATCACATTGTAAAGATGTTGAAAGTAAAATGCCATATATGTGTGTGTATATATGCACAAGGGTGAGCAGAAGTAGTATGTGAAACACAGTTTATTCTTGTATTATTTATTAGCTCATGTATTATTTTTCATATGTACACCTACTTCTGCCCACCCCTATATATATATATATAAAATCACAGAAGAGCAGAGTCATATTACCCAGCCCAGTAGAGGAATAGAGTGTTCTGATTCATCCCAGAGTTTGATCAATGGGAAAGAACTTAGGGCAGGCATCACCTGTATGCTAAGAAATAGACTAGAACTGCAATAACTAAGCTTATTGCAATTTCATCCCATAGTTTCCTTTCTCTTTTGCAACTTTTCTATTTCTCAGGTTTTTTCCTATTTCCCTGTCTACACCCCTTTTCAAGGCTCCCTTCTCTGTTTACCGCTGTTTTAATGGTCTCACCACCTCCTACAGATTCTGTTCTGCTTATCCACTACTACTTCCACCTTCACAGCAGTAAATGGAACCCAATCAGAGCAACATTTATCGCTTTATTCATTCACACAATAAGCATTTCTTAAGCCCTTGCCATGTTTAAGGTACCAACCTAACCACAGGAAGTGGGCATTCTGCCATAGGCACAAAACAGGATCCATAAAACACCCAATGAGATTGAATCATTGGGCATATATGAGAGCGGCGAGATAAAGCTGGGAAGTTAGGTCGCTGTAGGTTACGAAAAGCCTTTCTTCATTACTTAATAGCAAACCATGGATGAGTGTGTGTATTTAGTTTGGTTTTTCAAAACAGGCCTTGGCCCAAGACCATTGATTTTCAGAATGCCCTGCTTCATTCTTCCTTTCTCCTCCCCTTATCTCCATTCATCTTGCCAGAATCTGAGCTCTGCTGATATAATCGTGGGCTCCAAAATAATTTGGTTCACGTAAGTTTAGGGCTCATAGTGTGTGACTCCAGCATTGATGGTGGCCTGGCTCTGCTGACATTGTGAATCCAATAGGTGCTACTCACCAGGTCAGCAGAGTTACGCCTAGTGGGCCAGGAACTTACCCATCTGATAAGATTCACCTTCTCCTCCACCATTATTTTCCGCTTCTAGGATCTTCCCTCTCTCCAAGCAATTACATCACTAAGGTTCCTAATAGATTCGATTTATACTCCAAGTCCTAGTTTCAATCTAAATTGTAAGAATGTTTATGTTGGTTTTTTTTATGGAAATGGAAAAAAATTAAGAATGCATAAACAAAAGAGCTTGAAGGTGGCAGTCTTACTAAGGTGCAATCATAGGACAGATGTCACAAAACTTCCTTAAAAACATTCTGCTGATAGATGTTGTAATATCACATATGCAAAGGGAACTACAGTGGTACCTCGAGATACGAGTTTAATTCATTCCGTAACCTTGAGGCATGGGAAACTATGAGACGCTCGAGTCACGGTTAATTGGTGGGTCGTGTGCAGCCGGCCGATCCGCGCGATGACTCCTACCTCAAATGTTGCTCGTATTTCAAAGCAAAAATCGCTCGCTCGACTGCTCGTATCTCAAAAATCTCGTATGTTAGGGCACTCGTATCTCGAGGTACCACTGTATGGAATTAAAATAACCTGAATCTCTCTGTAAACCAGCACTCAGCAGATATGTCAGACTCCTGTTTCATTGACTCCCAAGTATTAATGACCAAGGTGATATGCAATGGCTCCAATTGTCCCCACTCTAATGAAGCTTAAACTCTGATGTCTTGTGTAAACCAAATTAATAGACTGACACCATACATAAATACTAAAAATAAAGATATTGTACATAATACAGGCTATTTTTTATAAAACCCAACTCTGCATTAAAAAATTATACTTTCACTCTACCAAAAAATTAACATACAGACATATAGTAATGCCTCTGGCTATGTGAACTAAACTTGCAAGGCAATTTTATTTCAGCGGTAGGGCCAGGATGATTATAAACACATTCCGAATGCTTGCACACAGTCATAATTCCACAGATTCCATCTTATTGCCACCGTGGGTTCCTTCAGGATTACTGGCAGCATCTGAGGCAGAACCGAGAGGGAGAAATGCAGGGTTTTGAGGTCTGAGAGACCACCCTTCAGATCTCCGCGGTGCCACTCTGTGCCTGTTTAGCAAGTCGCTTTACCTTTCTCTGAACTCTGTCTTCCTCGTGAGTAAGATGAGGCAGAGGTGGCGATGGCGGCATTGATTGGAAATTGATTTTAGAGTGTTCCAGGCAGTCTAGTAACTGGAAATGGGAATAACTAGAACTTGCCCACTGACTGCCAAAAGAAATCACGCTGAAAAGCTTATGGTTGTAGAGATATGTACAGTTTCCTCTTTGTAAGTGCAGGGATATTTTAAGTAACCTAGACAGCTTTCGTCATTGAGTCATTTTCATGAGGCTTATTAGTTAAAAAGGATATTAGGAACTCATAAGAAATAATATCATTTTAAGATTTGGACACATTTCAAGGCTCAACTTTGTATCTTTCAGGGTAAGTAAAGGACACTGTCACAGAATCAATGCAATAAAACAGCGGCAGAGTAAATAACTCACATATGACATCCAAGAAACAGCTAGATAACGAATTCAACAAGTACTGCACACCTGTGATTAATGTAGCTAACCAAGAATCGACAAAATCCCTGTTTACGCTTTTTCTGGAAAATACAGGACAAGAAAGCAAAATGATTTCTGAGGGGATGCTGTTCGTAATGCCTTTTATTCATCTTTTCATCAGACCTTTGTCTTATGTTAAGTTGAGTTTATATGTCAGCCAGTGCTGCAATATCTCTATTTGTAGGTATACAGATTGAGGAAAAGAAATGAGGAATGGTGTCTGGTTCTTTAATTAAAGATGGAGAGCCTGTTTGCTCTTCAATCTTATCGGCAAGACACATATACACGCATACACACACACACACACACACACACACACACACACACACATTGCATCTATCTGATAGATGAAGCCAAATTTGTAAAATGGTATCCACAATCATAGTTTCTATGGTAACTGTATCTTAGGCCTAGACACAAACAGAGCTGGGCAGGAGATGTCTGATTTTATTTTCTCCAAAGACAATCAGAAGAGAGATAGCTCAGGTTATCAAGATGTGAAGGACTCAGTGTGCATATGGCTATTACTTGGTGCTAGTGTAATATTTAATACTGAAACTCCAAAAAAATCCTTTGTAATTTTACAATATTGCAGATAACTTTGCTCCACCTTCATCATTCAGGTTTAAAATAATTGTTATGTACATATATATGGTTATTATATTAAGGAAGTGTAAGTGGTTAACATAGTATGGACACTGTATGCAAGGTAATTCTTATAAATGTGTGTAAGTCAGAAGGGACTTCAAGGATTTATTTCACCTCCAATATTTTAACTCCAACATCTACCAGAGGAAGAAATGCAGGCATAGAATGGTGGAAAGGTTTACCCAAGAGTTATTTTTAAAATATTTTTATTTGCTGTATTTTCTAAACTTTCAGATTTCTTTCAGTGTATAGGCTGAATACCCAGTTATTTGACAAAATTACTGAAATTAACTTAGAAAAATGGTGAGAAAGAGTATGTGTACTTTTGCTGGTCTGGATGGCATATCTGCAAATACATCTCAGGAATAATATACTTCACATTACCAACGAGAAATAATTAACCCATTTTCATTTTAATTTCTTTTTGTCCAAATGGAATTGAGTTTCCCTCCAAGTATGTAGCATTTTAGAAGAATGTCTTAATATTAGAAGATGCTCGAAGCCAAGTTCATAACTTTTTAGACGTTTTCATCATGTTGATTCCTTCAAAATCCTTCCAGCCAGACCTGTGGCCACGAAAGAGCAATGTAATTAAAAGAAAGCCTTTGGAAACTGCTCAAGAGTATCTGTCAGGATACCGGCTTGAAATGAAAGGCATATTTCCTCCCATTGCATCTAAATTCTCATGCTTTGCATCTTCATCTTATGATGTATCTGGCAGCATGAACCTCATATTTTGGAATGGGTCTGAGTAAGACGTTTCTAATGAGGACGTGGTCTATAGGTGAATACGCTGCATTGCAGTTCTGCACAGCCTTCCCCTCACAGCGACTTTTACATTTCCTCGAGAAAATGGACTTAGGGGATATAAATTATAGCCCTGGCAAAAATGTGCCCCTAACCCATAGGAGCTGGAAAACATGTTAATTTTGAATGGTTTCCACTTTTTATCATCAGACATTTGCAGAAGTTTCTGTGTGATTTATTCTTTTATGTTTAGTGAATTGTGAATAAAATGTATGGAAGTGTATTGAATCTCCCCCTCTGCCATTAGTCTGAAACGGGGGACTATAGGAGGGAAAAGGGGTTAAGTGGCCTCCTTAGTATATTGCTCCTTGAAGCTGCTGATTCTGTGCAATGCCAGGCGACAAATACAAAGGAATTTAAGAAACCCTGACTGTAAGCAGCAAGTTCCTTGCTTTTGTAGACACGAGACTAACTGCTTTATTTTAACCAGGCTCTTAACGCCCCAGACAGCAGCAGGCATTGAAGGAATGGAATTGGGAGAACTCCGTGGACCAAAAGCATCTTAACCCAACATCCCTCCCAAACACCAAACCCATCTATCGGGGTCCCAGGCTGTCTTCATCCAGCCACAGAAGGTCGCCTGCCATGTGTACAGCACACGCCACAGCACAAGCTTTTTAAGCTGTTCCGAATAAGCTCTCTGAAGTTAAATCTAAGCCTCAGTTTTCTAACATGACAGTGTTGTGGAAAAGACGAGGTTTCTGTTATGGCTTAAGTCAAGATTGTTTCTATCAGACGTATATGTAGGTCATTAATTAAAAAAAAAATACTGTACAATACCAAATGAAATCGAGGGCTTCTCTTAAAAAAAATTAATTGGATGAAAGCCACTGACCTTATTTTCGTGTGTGGGATGAGGGAAATGACCTAATAAGGAGTTCTTAGAGCAGGAACATTTCTGAGCCTCGTGGAGCGCAGAGCGAGAGGAGAAAGGAGCCTGTGAGTGCCTGCGCCCGTTCTCTCTCCCTCACTCCCTCCTGAAGTGGCCTGGCCTCCAAGGGACCTCCTGACAACGTGTAATTAGCTTCTCTCAGGCAGCATCTACCTGTGCTTTTTGACCCTCCGTTTGCAGCTGTTTGCAAGAATCCTTGTACCCAAAACAATAATCTTTATGGCCACCATTTCTGATGGGGGTATTAACATTGATCAAATGACCAGAGGGGATTAGATCAATTAGGACCTATCCACCAACGGGATATTAGATAGCCATGACCATTCATTTTGTGAAATATATCTAACTAGTGGCCCGGTGCATGAAATTCGTGCACAGGAGAGGTGTTCCTCAGCCTGGCCTGCACCCTTTCCAATCTGGGACCCTTGGGGATTTGTCCTACTGCCAGTTTAGGCCCGATCCCACAGGTTTCGGGCCTAAACCGGCAGTCGGACATCCCTCTCACAATCCAGGACCACTGGCTCCTAACTGCTCACCTGCCTGCCTGCCTGATTGCCCCTAACTGTTTCTGCCTGCCAGCCTGATTGCCCCTAACTGCTCACCTGCCTGCCAGCCTGATTGCCCCTGTCTGCTCTCTTGCTAGCTTGATCACTCCTAACCACCTCTGCCTTGGCCCCACACCCAGGATTCCCTCCTCCAGCCCGCCACAGTCACCCAGAACCCAGGCTTTCCTCCCTCTGGCCGGCCGCAGGCACCAGGACCCGGGCCAGCTTCCCCTGGGCCGGCTGTACCTGCAGGGGATGGGCAGGTGGCTTTGCCTGGGCCTCAGGCGCTGGTGCCCAGGACCGTAGGGCAGGCAGCTTCTCTGTCTCCCAGGCCACAGCCAGCCGCAGGCACTAGTGCTGGGGACCCATGGCAGGTGGCTTTGCCTGGGCCTGGCTTTGTCAGGAAGGATGTGAGGATGGTCATAAGACATTTGATCTAATTAGCATATTGCTCTTTTATTAATATAGATAGCACAGGAAAATGCCAATTATACATAGTTGGGGGGAAACTGTATGTACCATTAAAATATGTATCTATTTATAAAAGTTAACAGAGGTCATTTTGGGGGTGGTTTTCCATAATAATTATTTAGGGAGAGAAAAAAAACACAGTTAAATCTGTTTTTGAAATAATGGATCACAAGTTTCTTCCCATCATTTCCATTAACTAACAGTGTCCCCAGGAGAAAGGACTTCCTCTCCTCTCTGTCTTAGAGGACTTAGCAGGTGATTCTACTTAGGAGACACTAACAAATATTTATTTGCTGTAAAGTATTCCTCTCATTTTCTGAGCATGAGAGCAGAAGACAGTACAACCAGTGGTTGTTTCTTTTTTTAAAAAAGACGATCAAGATTTTCAGCACCATAGAGGCTGGCCTTCTCTCCCCATCAATACACCGAAACCACTCTCAATAAAGCACCAGCCACCATCTTGTTGCCGATTCCAGCATACACGGTTGCAGACACTATTATTAGTCACTGTTCACTTGCAGAGACCAAAATCCTCTCTAGCTGGTTTAAGCAGAAACAAATGTATTGCACCGTATTAATGGGCTTACAGAAAACTAGCAAGGCTGAAGGAACAAATTCCTGGGTGAGCTTTCAGGAATCATTTCCCAAGCCACCTTACCCAACCGGGCTACCGAGGGAGCTGCCACTGCTCCGTCCGGGAGGCCACACAACAACGCATACGTCAGGAGCCATTTGCCACAGTCAGGAAGCCACCTTTGGTGCCACCAACCCCAAAGCTAGTGCTCCACCCCAGAAACCAGTGATGTTTGATGCATCTGCCAAAATGACTACAGTACAACCACACACGCCTTTAGTCCCTCCTGCCAGAATGACAGGGTGGTGTAGCTGCTGCCTCAATTCTATTTCCCAAATGGTATGGTCTGACTTAAATTATGCCCAGTACACTGAAGGCCAGGGGATTCTGGGAGAGGTAGTCTTTCTCTTTCTAGGTGCTGCAATTCAGATTACACTCTTCAAGGATGGAGGGTTTGGTACAGCATGCCAAAACGCCATAGACATCAGAGGCCTTGTCTTACTGAAGAAGCTCTTGACTGCTTTTCACTGTGGACCATTCCCTCCTTCATGGCAGCCTTTTCTCTTGATTTCTATGATAACACTCTCTCCGGGTCCTCATCCAGACCAACTACTTTATCAACCATCCCCCTGTGTTCAACTTTTTTTGGCCTGCCCCTTAAGTGATAGCTTTTCTAAGAGAATTATTGGTATTCTCTGTCTTCATTGCATGTATTTTCTTCTAGGGACCATTTATAGGCTAGATGGTTCCCAAGTCTACATCTCTAAACTAGACTTCTCTTTTAAGTTGTGAACTTGATACTCAATAATCTATCAGACCTCTCCATCAGAATCCCAACTCAAGTTCAATATACCTAAGTATTGCCTTCAAAACTCTTCCAGCCAAACCTATAGCAAAGTAAGAACACTCAGGCCCCTACTTTTATTCTTCCTTTAGTTTATCCTGGTGACGGTTACCAAACCCACACAGCTGGGCATCATTCCACACACATCCTTCCCATTAATCCTATGTCAGTTCCATTGAACTGACCTCCTTGGCATCCTTATGTCACTCCCTTTTCTCCATCCTTTTGAATATCCCCTAGTGTAGGTCTTTATCATCTCTGGCTCAGACTGCACTAGAACTTCACATTATGGTAAGAATACCCTCTCTAACCTATAGCTATGGCCTATTAGTTATTGTGTTGCACTTCTAAAGGTTTCACTATCACCTAAATGTGAAATCAAGTTCCTTGTCATGGCATGTGCTCCTTTAAAAATCTAGTCTATGTCTGTATCTCCAGACTTTGGACTCTGGGGACAGAAAGACCTGATCCTTCTCTCAGATATTCCAGGTACTCACTGTATGACCTTAGGCAGCTGCTGTTTTCTCATCTGCTACATGGGACGACCATTCAGTTATTCAGAGCATTGAATGGGCTAATGCAAAAAATAAATAAATAAACTTAGTCTTGTGCTTGACACTCAATAAGTGCCAAATAAATGTTACATTGTAATAACAGAAATGAACTAAATAAATGGAGAAATAGTCCATGTTCTTGGATAAGAAGACTCGCTATTGTCAAGGTGTCAGTCAGTCCTAACTTGTTCCACAGATTCAAGGCAATCCCAGTCAAAATCCCAGCAAGTTATATTATGGATCTAGACAAACCAATTGTAAGGTTTATGTGGAGAGGAAAAAGACCCAGAATAGCCAACACCATTGACAGAGAAGAACCATGTTGGAGGACTGGCACTACCCAACACAAGACTTCTATTAAGCTGCAATAATCAAGACTGTGTGCTGTTGGTGAAAGGATAGACAAAGAAATCAACGAAACAGAGTAGAGAACCCAGAAATAGATCCACATAAATATTACCAACTGATCTTTGGCAAGGGAGCCAAGGCCACAATAGAGCAAGGATAGTCTTTTCAACAAATGGAACAACTGGATATCCATATGCAAAAAAATAAAAAATTAAATTAATGTACACAAAGACCTAGACCTTCCGCAAAAGCAACTCAGAATGGAGCACAGATCTCAATGTTGCCTGTGACTAACATCCTTTTCTTTGTAGCATTTGTTTCTTTAACCAAAATCTTGACATTCCCAGAAAAAAAAAATAACAGTGCTTTTTTTTTAAGCCTTCTTATTGTTGCACTTTTTGTTCCCACTACTTAGAATGCCTTTTCCTGCTTCCACTACACCCTTCTCCCCTCAAAACCTCCTCCTCATTCATATTCAAGGTTTAGAGGAGGCTTCAGCACCCCGAGGAAGCTGTCTTCAACTCTCCCTGGTGGGCTCTGGTGTCTGGTCCTTCAGACCCCCACTGCCTCCTGCCTCCAACTGACACACCAGCAGTAATCTCCCTGTACCGTAATCGTTCACAGGCCTGTCTCCTCTGCATTCACAGCAACGAGGAGAGCCAGCCCCGGCTCCTCACTGTGAACACAGTGCTTCGAGTGGCATTGGGATGCAGTAGGTGCTCAAGAATCCCTAATTGCATGAGTGCCTTCAAGATGTGATTTTAATAGAGAAGCACATTAAATATATACACGGTTAATGAACAACAATAATTTTTGGATGTAAAGAATGGCATCCATTTTTTTGAAGCCTAGCCCATGTTCTGCTATTTTCAAGATTATTTTCCTAACATCTTCAGGTGTCATCTGTACTACTTTTAGTAACATTCTGAACGGGCCTGGGTCCTACAGGGTCCTACCGCATCCTTTCATTATTTCACTTCTGATGCTTGTTTTCCCAAAAAGATAGAAAGTTCCTTCAGGGTATGGATCACCCTATGCTTTATAGGATCTAGTATGTTGGAAGCTCACTAGATGCCTGGGGAGTGTGTGTGTGTGTGTGTGTGTGTGTGTGTGTGTGTGTTTTCAGGGGGGTTGAGGGGGGTGACACTTTCTGGAGACACCAGAATGCTGACTGTCATCATCATCCAGCCTGTTTTAGATATCTTTGCTGAAAGTATCAACTGGGAATTTTGTGGCCCCAAGAAAAAGATGAGTTGTGAATGTCTACAGCCACACTAGGGATACATGAGCATAATCTTTTCCAACAACCACAATTAATCATCCTTAACATAATTTTTGTATTTATGCTAAATCTTCCACCTTACAAAAAGATAGGTTGAAAACAAAAGAAACCTTAGTTGGGAGTGGCTGGCGACAACACTTCCATCCTTTGCTGCTTTTTCTGTGCCATTTACTCCTCTCCTGTCTGTCCGACACCATCCTTACCTCCGGCCTTTGTTAGGAAGGTCCATGTTAAGGCCTCTCTCTGCAGTTCTTCTAAGTCCTAGGGAGCTCACTGGGCAGGTGTCCTCTCAGATAAGTGCAGCCACTCCTATCACAGGTATTGGTGAGCTATGTAGTGGTTTTGTAGGATCCACTCTGAAGGGCCTCCTGTAATAAATCAACACCAGGAATAGTCTTTCCTTCTCTACCTGAGTTTCTACATTTGCTTTGTAACACCTCCCCAACAAACACTCCCTACACACGGCCCCCGCTGGGATGCTGGTGTTATAGAGAGCTAGGACCTTGGACAGGAAGAAAATAACTTCCAGGTGCAGGACTACCTAGAAAACTTTCCCCTACCGATCTGGACACTGCCACTGCCTGTGTTTCATAGCAAATTCTCCTTTCCCCCCAAAACAACAGTCTGGGTCTTTATTTACTCCTTTCATGCCCATTATTCGAGGGCAATCCAGCACAAGAGCAAGCACATGGTTGGCCCACAAAGCCACATGAGCAAGTGAGGAATTGGCCACTTCACAAGTACTTTTAGATTTTTTTAAATTAATATTTTTCGATAGAAAGAGAAAGAGAGAAAAACATCACTGTGAAAGTGAAATCGATAAGGCGGGAATCGAACTGGCAGCCTTTAGGTGCACAGGACAATGGCCAATCAACTGAGCCACACTGGCCAGGGCAACAAGTACTTGGAAATCCCTGTAAGGGTCCATCCTGTTTTTTAGTTGGCATAGTAGGTACAGAGGACTCTATAGGAAGTCTTTAGATTCATGGAACCTGCACACTTAATTGAGAAACTACTGGGACAGTTACTGCCCTTCAGAGTTTCAGAGGCAGATAGAAGAGGCCGGGAGAGAGGTGAACGCAGGAAGACACAGGAAAGGAAAGGAGGGACACCAATAGAGACCAGCACCGGCTAGAAAACAGTGAATCACTTCCTCTTTGGTTGCTCCTAAGGGAAGGGACCAACTGAGAGGGAAGAGGGCTTCATGGAAGCCGTGGAGTACACAGCTGGCTGTCACCCACACCTGCCGCTAAAGAAGGGTGTTATTGACAAGGCGCTTTGGAAAGCACAGTCCTTGTCGCAGCCGCTAAGAGCTTAAGGAGACACGAAGACTAAATGTCACGTGGGATCCTGGAACAGAAAAAGGCATTCGGTAGCACCTGAACAAGCCGTGGGCTGTCGTTAACGATCATGTGTCAATGCTCTGATTCATCAATTGTATTTTCATCTGACGTGCTAGTAACAGGGAGACTGGGTAGAGGGGAACTCTCTGTACGACTCAATTTTGGGGGACATCTGTTGTAAAAGTGAAAGCCTCCTTTTCTTTCTTGCTGTTTAAAGTGTTTTTACCGCCTCCAGGTTACCCCTGGCGCGGTGACAGGGAGGAGTCAGCTCGACAAGGACCCTTTTTGGGAAAGAAGTGACTTCACGGTTAAATGCTGTGCTCGTGGCCTGATCGTCAGTGTGCACGGTGACACTGGGCCCCTGCTGCTTTCTCTCCCAGGCTGGATCTTGGCAGGCGGCGGCAGCCTTTGCGCGCTGATGATAATTTTGAGACGCATTGTCAGTAACCGGGGTGCATAATGGATCGTCATCTCTAATTACTCTTCTCTCCACAGGTGTCTGGAAAGGGTCCAGATGGGACGGCGCACAACCTCCGCTTCGAAGGGATGGAGAGGCAGTACGCCTCCTTACCCAGGTACCTCCCCCCCGCCCCCCACCAGCGGGCCTCTGTCACCCGCTCCCCACGTCTGCATTTCCATCTGCACGAGCTGGCTGTCTGGCTCGGAGATAGGGACCATGTTGTCGCTTTTGCCTCGCTGCCATTTGCTGCACCCGCAGTGCCATCTCCACCACTGCGCTAATAATTGAAACACTTGTGGGTTCCTTTTTTAGAGGGAGAAAATAGTATATCACCGCAATGGAACATGTCAGCGAGAATATTGGATGCGGGATGGAAATCCTGAGCCATCGCTATAAAAATGGTATTGAACATCCCATCCCAAGCTCAGAGACAATAAAACAGTAAATCCCCTGGGCTCGCAGACACCCACAAGGAAGGGCAGGCCGACCTTCGCCTCGGAGCTCCATGTGGGTGTTAAAAAGCGAGGTGGGGGGGGAGGAAATGTGAACCTGGGAAGGCGCCCTGAGCCGGAGTCAGAATCTGGCCGTGTCCTTTCGGCAATAAGCAAATATCCGTGGGAGGCAGGGGCGCGGCGCGGGAACGGGAGCAGGGGCTGCGTGGGAAAAGTTCCCCCAGCCGCCCTGGCCTAGCGCGATGCACCGAGGCGGTAACTGGACGCCCTGAAAATGAGATACAGTTCTCAAAGGTCAGTGCTCTTATCGGGGAGATGAAGAATAATTTTAGTCTGCTCTCGGCGCGCAGGACAAAGAGGAGACCTTTGCAAAGGTGCCTCACAGTGCGGCCACTCTGGGAGTTCAGGGAGTTGAGCGTGTGAGAAAGAGTGAGCTGTGGGGGGTGGGAGGGGGCAGCCAGGAAAGGTCAGGGACAGCCAGAAAACGGACATGCTACAAAGCGTCTCCTCTAGCAAAGGAGAGGGGGACCAGGTGGAACTGGCCAGCAGAGCCAGCTGTGAAAGGGCCAACTCAGAACTGGACGTGCCATTCTGTTGCCTGTTGGTTAGACTTCTATGTGTACATTCATCACATCTCATAGCAAAAGTAACCGCCTAAAAACTATACGCGGCATCTGCTCTTACACATAGGATGTCGATTGTCGAACGTAATAAAACCTCAAGTCATGCCGGGAACCAGTTTTTAACACGGATTAAGCGGGATACCCCAAATACAAGGTTTTAGACGCTTCTGTACCGCTAGGTTTTTTTCTACTCCCCGCTTTGCCTTTTTTATAGTTTGTCTCACAGTTTTTTCCCATCCTCGGTTTCCTTCCTCTCCCTGGCCTCGTCTCTTGTTTTCATTTAAAAAAGATGGAAGTCGTCTCCAAAAGTTGTTTTAAATATAAAATTCTGGCTTTCACTGTTGAAGTGTATGGAAATTGCGGTTAAGGCAGATGGAAAGTTAGTATGTGCTGGTGAGAGGGAAGGAAAAAAGGGAAAACTGGAAGCAGTTTAACATCTTCCTGGCCAACCTGAACTCAGACAGAGTTTGGGTACAAATCAAAAACCGAAAGGACACGGAAAATTCTATAAATCTCAGCCACTCTTTCATTCTCCATCTCCTGTTGCTCATCTATTCGGGATCAGCCCTGTGCAGCCTTAGACTCAGGGCGTGCATCCTCAGGACGCTCTGGTCTAGGCCAGGAAGCAGCAAATCACTTTTCATGCTCCCAGTGCCTACATTTCTCACGATGAGCATACCGTCCTCTGAATTCCCAGCTTCTGTGTGTTGTTACTAAGAAGACCTGACGTACTCCATCGTGGCTGAATCGACACACGTCTATTTCAGGATGGAACACTGCGAAGGGCGTTTTCTGACGAGGGCAATGCGTTCATGCTGCATGTGGCTCTGGAGCCATCACACACGCAGGAATTGATCAAATCCCGCCAGCCCTAGAGTATCCTGTGGCTGGACGCAAGCATCGTAGGCGGAAAACAAACGGGGCCAACGGTCCACTCGTGCACACACCCCAGGGTGGGGCGATTAGCTGTCCGAGCAGGCAGACCTCCAGTTCCCTGGCAACCAGGTTGCCTCGATGGAGAATGAATCGGGCTCAGACACACGCATGAGATCCCTCTCACTCTCTCTAACTGGGAGGAGGGCTCAGGCTCAAGATTCCATCTCAGTATTTGAAGATGCTCTAATTCTGGGAGGGGTGAGGTGCTCCTTATTCACCCACCAGCAGCGGAATGCAGAGGCAGCGCTGCCCAGCCAGCTCTTGAGGAGGTGGGGGTTCCGCTGAGCGCCCACCTCTCCCTGGTTTCTGGGTCTCCCAGGCTCTGAAGATGCCACTGTCCACGTCATGCGGTCCCACCAGCCCCACTGCTCTCCCTTCTGCTGGCAGAGTTTGGGGAACACCTCTTTGCAGCACCGGATCCCCTCTTAGCAGCAGGAAGCTTTGACATATGGATGGAGTTAAATCTTTAAATAAAAGTAGGAATGATTCTAGCAATTGGAAGTCAGTGGCCAACCTTCTAGGGCAGTGGTTCTCAACCTGTGGGTCGCGACCCTTTTGGGGGTCGAACAACACTTTCACAGGGGTCGCCTAAGACCATCGGAAAACACAGATACGATTCATAACAGTAGCAAAATGACAGTTATGAAGTAGCAACAAAAATAATTTATGGTTGGGGGTCACCACAACATGAGGAGCTGTATTAAAGGGTCGCGGCCTTAGGAAGGTTGAGAACCACTGTTCTAGGGGATTTCATAGGCCACTGCTGGGTTGGGTTCCTGTATTATTCGTGGATGGTTTCCATGGGAGATAAACTCCATTATGTTGATTTATATGTCAAACGTGGAGCCATTTGACACAGAGACGATGCTTCCCAGTGGCCATGGAGAGGGTGGGGAGCGCAGGTGAAGGGGCGCCCCGCTCTGCTTTCGGGGAGCTCTGTCATGCTAAAGGAGGCCCGGGCAGCTGCCGCCAGGCTAAATGGCACTTCACAAAAATTAAGCTACAGCCAGAGCCAGTTCGGGGGGGAAAAAGACGGTGCCTGGCATAGTAGTTAGGAGGCTGCCTGAGGCGAAGGGCTAAGCGATGTTAAGTGTTATTGTTAAGCAATGTTAAGCCTCCTGCTCGGAAGAAACATGGTTATATTTCTTTTCTCCCGCGGCCGTTGCTTTGGAAAGCAGAGCCGGGTTGTAATACAGCCTCGTTAGCAAACGGGGCTTTGACCAGGGGCCATGTTTTCCCATCCAGCCCGGCCTCCAATTTTCGCTGGAAGTAAACAGAATGAAGAGAGCATTCCCTCCTCCTGGCCTGACACAAGGTATCACTCACCCGGGGTGAGCAGGGAAGGGCTTTGCCCAGGCTGCAAGAGCAGGCAGACGTTAATGTATGTATTTTTGCAAACGGCTTCTTCTGCGTGGCGGCCTCCCAGCACCTCTCAGATCTCCTGGCCCCTTTCTGATTGCACAGGCTTCCTTGTGGCCAGTCCCTCGGCAGGGAACTCATCTCTCCCATCATCCAAGCCTCCGTCATTCCCACCTGGCCCATCCCCGGCCCCATGGGACCCCATGAACCCTCCTCTGCAGGTGGGCCAGCGCATCAGCCCCTGACAATGCACTTCTGGGCTTGTCCTGGGGTGCTGAGCCCCAAGGAGTGAGCCAGAAGGCGCCAGGTCGCCAAAGAAACTCCTAAAACTGTGTTCACGGACTTCACTGCAAAATCCGCATTCCCAACCTGTTTGGCTCAGTGGCTAGAGCGTCCGCCTGTGGACTGAAAGGTCCCAGGTTTGATTCCGGTCGGGGGCATGTACCTTGCTTGCGGGCACATCCCCACTGTGGGGCGTGCAGGAGGCGGCGGATCGATGTCTCTCTCTCATCGATGTTTCTGACTTTCTATCTCTCTCCCTTCCTCTCTGTAAAAAAATCAATAAAATATATATTTTAAAAATCCACATTCCCCAGCCCCAGCTGAGCCCCTGCTGCCGGCCAGGGCCTTTTGGCCGTGCTGTCGACTGCCCTGACTGGCCCACAGTGGCCGCTCCAACCCTGTTCTACTCCCCTTAACTCCTGTGGAGATGGCTGGGGCCCCCAATCTCTAGAGATGACCTCACTTCCTCTTCTTTATGACCTTGACATAATGCTTCTGAGTCCACATTAGCTTCTCAGCCGCTGCTGCCTGCACCGCAGGTTCCCCGTGTCCTCATTAACATACAGGTCCCGACCAGAGGCGATGACAACAGGACTTGGAGTCAGGCCATAGTCACAGCCCCAGCCATCCCCTCCCCTCTGTGACCGTGGCTCGTGATCTCACTGCTCCGGGCTCAGTGTTTCCATCTGTGCACTGGGGATGGCATGCGGGCCTCTGTACAGTGCTGGTGTGAGTATTAGGGACAATAACAGAAGCAAAACTCTCAGCGAAGCGCCCGCCTGACATATTTTAAGGACCGGCTTTAATATTGTTAGCTCTCTTTAGCTTTATCTCTGGGGACGATGTGTTCCTTCCTTTAATGAGTCAAACATATCAGCAGAGCTCATTCTCACTGGCTTCTCGGGGACCCTGTCCCGACAACTGCCCCTCCTGCCTACATCTTCCAGCCCCTTGGATATGGGTTTATGTCCCCCTGCCTGCTACTGTGCCTGCAGAGGCTCAGCCACACCGTTTGCTGAGAATCCCACAGCGTGGAGAAGGAGAGAGCTAACAGCCGTGCGAGGTATAACTTAGGCTGAAGGATTAGCCAACTCTGAGAAAGGACCAGTAGTCCAGATGGCCAGGGGCACGAGGACATGGCAAGCTGAGATGATCTGAACGAGCTGTGCTATGGACACGCGAGGAGAGAGCACTTCTTTTAGAGGGAAGTTCCTGTAATGGGTACAGGATGCTGACTCGGGTCTAGGCAAGATCCATGGCCGGTCCAGCAAGACTTAGTTCAGGCCTAGAATGTCCCTGGGGTGGAGACCATATCCAGTGGCAGTTAGCCACGGAGGGCTGAACGGGACGTTCTCAGGACACCTATGGTGTGGGAGCCGCACTCTGTTTACCGGTGGGAGGAAGTGCCAAGACACTTCTAAGATCCTCCTGTGGACTCAGGACCGGGCAGCACCGAGCGTGCCGTTCTAATGCCTCCTACCCACGCTGGGCTCAGGTGGCAGACTCACCCCATGAACTTGACTCTAGTCCATCAGAGAAAACCAAGACCCTCCCCTCAACCTCCCTTTCTCCTTCCTTCCCACGTTTCCTCCTTTAGGAAAAAGTGGCCTGTGCCTGTGGGCTCTATGTCCTCACTTCTCTCTCTCTCTCTCTCTCTCTCTCTCTCTCTCTCTCTCTCTCTCTCTCACTCTCTCTCGCCTCAGGCTTTTGGCTGCCAGTGATGCTCCCTGCAGATCCTGCCTCCAGCCCTTTCCTTTAGGTAGACTCTTTCTGAGCAGCCTCGTCCATTCCTCCAGATCCCATTCTCATCACTATGACGCTGCAAAGTGAGCCTGGCTCACCTTCTGTCTCACTCCTCTTGTGACCCCACTTACAACTCTCTGCTTGGCCTGTCCATCTCTTTCCTTCAGCGCCCCCATGCCAAAACTGAGCCTCCCTTACCTCTGCTTCATCCTAACTTCCATAATATCTGTTGGTACCTTTCCTGTGTCCCTGAAAATACCCTGAATTAGATTATGATTCTTCACTGTCCCTTTCCACCCCCATTGGATTATAAATCCCCGGAAGTAAGGATTGTCTTTGGTACCCATCATTTTTTTATACCCAGCACCAGGGCCTAAACTAGGACCGGGGACATCATACCAGTAGGTTTTTAATACATTGGTATACAGATGAGGATAGATCTGTCTTGATAGAAGTAAGTTGTAGGAAAGAATCCCTCCCAAGCTTTTTTGACTATTTCAGAGCACTGGTTTTCAATATTAGTATTGATTTTTCATGAGAAACATATTTTTCCCCGAGGATCAATAAAAATTTTAGTGAGCACTCGTTATATGCCAGGCACTGTTCTAAAATGCTTTATGTCTACTGACTGACCTTGTGCTCACAGAAACACTATGACTCAATAGCAAACCTATTATTATCCCCATTTCATATGCAAGAACACAGGCTTAGGGAAAGGAAGTAAAATTGTCCAAATTCAACAGCTAGAAGCAGCAGAGCTGGGATTTGAACCCAGGCAGCCTGGCGGCTGGTTTGTACATTTAACCTCTGCGACTAAGGTTACCCAGCTCTGAGTCAGATCCAAACTCTGCGATTCTCCCCCTCCCTTCATTTCTGACTCCTCCTCTGTCTTCCCCGCTAAACTGTAAGTGCTTTTGAGGACAGGGGCTGTGTCTTATTCATCTTGGTATATGACACAGACATTACTAATATACAGGTTAGGTAATGCCTTTCAGCCGTCTCTGTAATGCTGTCATAAAATCAATTCTTTCCCATTCCCTCGAGTCCTTCCCTTGAAATATGAACAGTTTAATGTGTAATTGCTAGATGAACATTAAGCAATATACTTTGCCTACCAAAAAGAGACTCCTGTTTTGTTAGAACACTCCCGAGAGATGAGAAAGCAGGATCTGCAAATTGGTGCTTTGGTTCTTTAAGATGAGGAATAATCTCTACCGAGAAGAAATCACATGATGACATAAAGTTTCTGGTGGAAACCCCCCAGGGTGAGAGACTCTCTCTCTCCAGAGATCGATGGGAGACGAAGACTGTGTGGCTTCCAGTCTTGTCGACTCTCACCCGTGTTCCGTAGTTACTTGAACTTCTGACGCAGCTTTAACGTGGCTGTATCACGAGGAGCGGCATCCTAGAACTGGGTTCCGGTAGAAAGAGCAACTTTAGCAGGAGCAGACGGCTTGTGCTTGCTGCCTGAGAACCTAAAATACACTCGCTTCCTCAGCGTGTTCCCAGTGTTGTGATAGCGGGTGGGATGGTGTTCAGATCCGAGGAACGAGCCGTCAGAACTTGCTTCAGCTGCAACATCTCAGTTGGTCCGTGTTGTCGGTTTCAGCTTCCTTCCCTTACATATGCTATTGCCCAGTCCCAGGAGGGCTCCGGCCCACGTGGGTGGCTGGCTTGGAAGTTGGCAGCGGGCACGGCACCTCCTCCCTGAGAACATCTTGCCTGGGCCCCCCTCTGCATCCTTGGTTGTCATTACCTTGCTGCTCCAGGACACGCGCGCTCTCTCATTCATCACATCCCTTTCTCCATTTTGCCTCCACCCTGCTCCTGGCTGCTGCGTTTTCCATGGCCAGCTTTGCATGGTTTTTCTAACACTCGCTAAGCAGGTGGCCGTGACATTCGAGTTCTGCAGAGAAATCCACCAGGGCCCAGGCCTGGTCTTGGCCGAAGCGAACCTCGACAGTGATCAAATGCGTTCAGCGAGAACTTGAGCCGTCAGCACACTGGGCGTCTGTGTGCGTGTCACCTGTGGGCGGGGGGGCGGCCATCTGGGCCTGGCGAAGCTGACGGAGCCCCCACACTGCCTAATTGAGAGCTCCTCTCTGCCACAAGGCCAGGGTGACAAGTAAGGTGCTGCATGAGAACGTGCGTCCCGCTCCTGGCCGTCAAGGCTGGAGGTGAGGTCATCGCAGCTGAAAGTAGTCCTTTGTCCCCTCGTCTCCAGACTGGGGCCTGTCACCCTTCATCTGATACGGCGGATCGTGGCCAGTCTCTCTGACACCTTCCGGGTGGCACTTTATCTGAACGGCCCTTTCTTGCCGTGAAAAGCCACCTTTCAGAGCGCAGGGCTGCGGCTGCTGCTCTTGAACTGGCAGGAATAGGAAGGCAGCAGAAGAGCTGGTCGAGATGGCATCTCCCGCATCCGCCTGTGACAGAGCTTAGCGTTTCTTGAAGTTCAATGATGCCCCCACCACAGCCAGCTCCTCCTCCTTGCTCCTCGGGCTCCCCTTGTGGAAATCTCCTCCCTGCTTCCCAGCCCGATGGAGTCAGCCGCCTGCAGGCCTGGCCCCTCCGACACCACCTCCCTCTGAAGGTGGGGGATGCGATGATGAATTAGCGGTGATTGAATTCTTTGTGCGATTAAGACGTCTCCATTGTCACCTCAGACTTCCTGAAAAATGCAGAAGCCCTCGCGTGTAATGGCGCCTTCAGACGGCAAACAGCTGAGATCAGGGGGTTAATGCTGCTGCCATATCGTCTTTATGTCACTTAGTTTCTCTGATAAAAGTCCATTTTAATAACACTTTTCAGCGTTTCCTTCTAGGCAATATATCCTTCATGCCAGTTCGAATATTTGATATTAATTATTCAATCGAAGGCCTCCATTAGGAGTTTGGCTAGAATATTAGTGATTTAAGGCATGTTAAGACCCGTTACGGGACAGATGTCCCCAAAATGATTTTAACTGAACTTTGGTGGACCACCTATGTGAAATTCCATCCATTCTGAACTTTCTCTCATTTTCCATAGGAAAGTCTAAACGGCTACATGTTTGCCTGTTCAGTACTCTTCTAGAGGAAGAGTGTATGCCTGCTATGTTAAGAATGCCAGGTCTGACACTACCTTGAACTTGAAACATGTTACACCCAGTAGGCTATTCCCATGCACACGTGTCAGGAGCGTCAGCATGTATTTCCCACTTCTGCGGCCGAGAGGAAAGGCTGCTTTGTGCCGAGGCAACTGCTCCGGTTTGAGGGTTGCTCAGCACCTAATTCCTCCCGCTCTTCGGCTCTTCTAGAAGTTTTCCCAGTGTATCCTCATCCTGTCCTCCGCCTCCAAAAGCTCATGCACAAAGGTTATTGTGCTGAGTTTCTGGAGGGGCTGCACTGTCTGCACGGTCCACCCCTCTCACTGCACCCGCCTCCTCTGTCTCCATCTCCCCAGCCCTTGGTGCCTGTCCCGTGACCCACGTTCCTGGATTTGCTGTCCCCTGGTTTGTCCTAAGGCCGGCCAACTGCAGGCAAGGCTGCTGAATAAATAAACCGAGTGCATTAGCTCATGACACTCTCTGGTGTGTGCGTGTATATGAGGCCAGGACAGGGTGGTCACTGAGTACCTCTACCTGATTACAGTCAGCCTAGCACAAGCCGACCTGATTCATGGAGATTCCGGCATTATTTAAAATGGCATTTTGTCACTAAAACATCATAGGCATCTTAGATGAAAAGCGAGTGCATCTCCAGGTGCAGGAACACATCATGTCACTCAACAGGAACATCTAAGAGTAAAATCACTGGACTGAGTTTCCATTTTTAAGAACTCAAATCTGCATAAAGGTGGTTTCAAAGGTGTCATGTTTATTCCTAAACTGTCCAAATATACGGGGAGAGAAAATCAGGCTAAGAACAGTTAGGGCAAAGGAAATAAGAGGAGTATTGTAAATGCACTGAGCCGCTACCAGGGGCTAGGTATTTTACATGCATGGCCTTATTATCTGCCCCCTCTACCTGTGCAGTGGTCATTATGATGGCTGTCACTTCACCAAAGAAAATTACCCATCCTCAAAGGGGCATCCAAACAAGAATTCAAACTCAGTTCTCTAGGAGAACTGTGTGGCGCCACAGACACAGGCAGTTTAGGGGGAAGTTGGATACATCAGCTTTTTCTCGAGTAGCATGAGTTCATGGGAAGAGAGACAGCTTAGACCATGTTAAAAACACATCTGTGTTCATTGTCTTGTAGAGCTCAGAGGACATAAAAAATGTTCCAATCTAGAGGTGGTGAAAAAGTAATAAAATACAGTGAGAAGAACAGTAGAGAGTTGATGGAGGAAAAGAAAAATACTTCTGAAGTATGCCATTTTTATTCTTGTATCACTAGGAGATGCTTTTCTTTGAGTACAAACAAGATGGCCACATTTTCCTTATGACTCTCCTGTCCCTACCGGGAATGTAAGGAAGATGTACACTGCTCTTCCCAGGGCTTTACAGGCATAACAGTTGTGCCCGCGAGTGCATAGCCCTGGTCCCTAGCTCCCAGGCTGCACTCTGCACCATCCTTCCACAGAAACTCTTGCAATGGGGCATGCCGGTAACTACTACTACTTGTTTCGCATCTAATTATGCTCCAAGAACTCTCCTGGGTCCTTTATTTTTTTAAAAAAAAATGCTTTTTTTATATATATTTTATTGATTTTTTTACAGAGAGGAAGGGAGAGGGATAGAGAATTAGAAACATCGATGAGAGAGAGACATCGATCAGCTGCTTCCTGCATGCCCACTACTGGGGATATGCCTACAACCAAGGTACATGCCCTTGATCGGAATTGCACCTGGGACCTTTCAGTCTGCAGGCTGAAGCTCTCTATCCACTGAGCCAAACCGGTTTCGGCCAGTGGGTCCTTTAAATATGTCACCTCATTTATTTCTAGTAACAATCCTGGGATATTACTATCCATATGTTATGGATGAAGAAACTGAGGCTGAGAGATGCAAACTGGTATGGCCAAGACCATAGACACAGTAACAAGGGGCGCTTTGAATACAGTCCAGCTCTTCCCACACCTGGAAACCTCCAGAATCTCCATGAATCAGATTGTCTTGTGCTAGGTTGGAATCTAGTAGATAATGTAATCGGTACTCAGTGACCATCCTGTACTGAGGCAGCTCTCGCTATGTCCACCCCCTCCCCAACATGTGCGTGTGCTCACACTCACACACACACACACACACACACACACATCTGCAATATGTAACTGCAGGACATTAAAATGCAAAAACCTCTAACAGGCATTCACAATTACTAAGACCCACAGAGCTCCCCTGAACACATGTACTTCTCAACATCCACTTCCTTCCAGCCGAAATATCTTTTAATCAGTGCTCTTTTTTACAGACTGCCTCTTTGTTATGCTGGCGTTTAACAAATATATGGCCGTCGGTTCCACTTGAGCAATTTTTGTAGCCAGGAAAGTACTGTTGCTCCCCTCACCCTATAGTCCTGGCAGGCCCTCGGGGCACGTGGCTGGGGCGTGTGTGCCAGAAAACTGGGGAGGGATGGCTTTTATAGACTCTGGTGCTTCAAATCCAGAGAAGGGAGCTTTGGCAGCCGGCGACCGCGGAGGTGCCACATGAGCCCATCTGTGCCCTGGATTTCATGTGACACGGGCCCCATGACCTCCATCACCATGCCAGGAAACACCTTGGTCCAGCTCCACGATTTCTCGCAAAGGCAAACATTTGTGGTACAAATGTGGGAAGGGGTGGGACAAACAGAGCCGCCTCCAGAATGTGTTCCTGCTTAGAGTCCAAGTCTTCAATTAAGCCTGGATAGAAGTGGTTGGGGTTTGTCCCAACAGAGGCCTGTGCCACTCCACAATTAGCAGGACGGACCCTCAAGGCTGGACACGGAATGGCATGTTAAGTAGGTGGGAACTGGCAATTCTCATTGGCCGTTCTCCACCAACAATATGCTCCGGAGCATCATTAGCAGCCTTTGAACTTGGCCGTTGCTTGAAAGTGAAGACAGGGCGTTGACTGCTCAGATAAGGTTTCTGCCCACTAATTGCTTGCGTGTAGCCGAGGCAATTGCAGACCCACTTTCAGAAATGATAACGTCTGGCAGCCTGGTTCGTACGGGGTACTGGGAGAGAGCTTCGTTATTGCAGCAGAGGCTTAAGATGGAAAATAAGCACACGGAGCTATTTTGAGAAGGAACTCGCCTCAATGAACTTTTCCTGCTGGAAACAGTCCTGTAAAATCAGGATTAGAATCTGTGCTTGGCCACTTTCTACTGCTTTGTTGGAGCCTTTGACAATTTATACTAGAGGGCCTGCAGTGTGCAATATCCTTTTACAGTTTTTCCCAACGGAAAAATCAGGTTCCTAGAGCAGTGGTTCTCAACCTTTCTAATGCCGCGACCCTTTAATACAGTTGTTCACATTGTGGTGACCCCCAACCATAAAATTATTTTCATTGCTACTTCATAACTGTAATCTTGCTATGATGAACTGTAATGTAAATATCTGATATGCATGATGTATTTTTGTTGTTACAAATTGAACATAGTTAAAGCATAGTGATTAATCACAAAAACAACATGTAATTATATATTGTGAAATACTTATTTCTAATTATAAATAAATGAAATTTTTGTCTTGAATCATGGTGTAGCATGGGTAACAGTCTTCATATGACAACAGTAAACTACATCGCTATACTTTGCTACACCGAGGAGCGGTCTGTTGGTTCCTAAGACCAGGGGAAATAGGTGTTTTCTGATGGTCTTAGGCGACCCCTGTGAAAGGGTTGTTCGACCCCCAATAGGGCGACCCACAGGTTGAGAACCACTGTTCTAGAGGATGTTTCATATGAGTAATTTCCAGATGCATTCGTGTGTAATGTGGCCATGGTAATGGGATGGCTGCCTTCTGTGGGTTACGTGTAGATAGGTCACTTATGTTATCACCTTATCAGTCGCTTGAATTCCTCAGTTTGTCTTTTTTCTGGTCAGTCCTTGCATATCTGATTTTTTTTTTAATTCAGGTCAGCCCTGAATGGTTCAGAGTAAATTGTGTAATTTTCTTAGCCTAAACAGACGAGCTAGAAAAGCCACAGACCTTTTCTTCTTTCTTCATTATGCAACTCTTCACTGACTGCCTACCAAGTTCAATGTCCTCTGTAGGCCGTGAGGATACAATAATAAGCCCAGAAGACAGAACACTCTACTGTGGATCTTATATGTAGTGGAAGATGTAGTCATAGTACTAACACAAAGTAAACATAAAATTGCAACTCTGCCCGTCATGAAAAAGGAGATACATGTCATTCAAGAAAATATGGAAAATTGAACTAAATCAAGGCAGGGAGTGAGACTTGAGCTATCGTCTACAGGAGGTTAGAAAGAAGAATTAATGCTTTAAACAGAAGAACACAGGCCCTGTGGTGGCGAGAGCCTGGTGACCAGGGAGACTGAGAGAAGGCTGTGTGGCCGGGACAGAGACTGCAAGGGTAGAGCAGGAGAGGGAGGTGGAAGGCAGATCATGGGTGGGTAAGTGAAGGATGTTTGTATATATTCCCACACTAACTAGAAACCATATGGCTTTTAAGCAGAACAATGTCATGGTCAGATTTGTGTTTCAGTTATTTTTTTTCTAGCTGCAGGGTGGAGAATGGATTGGAGGGGGGCCGGAGTGGGTGCAAACCAGTTCAGAGATCACTGCTGTCCTTCTGGTGAGAGATGTTGGTAGGGTGTACAAGGTGTCGGTGATGATGGTAGGGATGGAAAAAATGGTGGAGAGCACTGACAGACCATGATGATGGGTTGCATATGGAGGTGGAGGGGATAAGTAAAGCCAGATGTCAAGAATGAATGCGCACACAACAGCTGGGTGACGGTACCGTTCCCCCAGGAAGGCAATGCCGGCAGAGGACTAGGTTCGGAGAGAGGATCGTGAGGACGGACGGTTTAAGAGGTGTTAGATTTGCCAAGACCGGTTTAGCTCAGTGGATAGAGCATCGGCTTGCAGACTCAAGGTTCCCAGGTTCGATTCTGGTCAAGAGCACGTACCTTGGTTGCTGGCACATCCCCAATAGGGAGTATGCAGGAGGCAGCTGATTGATGTTTCTAGCTCTCTGTCCCTCTCCCTTCCTCTCTGTAAAAAATCAATAAAAATTTTTTTAAAAAGAGGTGTTAGATTTGAGGTGCCTTTCAGACTTCCAGAAGGAGCCCCAGAAATGTGGAGTCTCTTACTCCAAAAGTATGGGAGGCAAGTGGTCAGTGCAAATCGCCCCAAAGACCTCTCTGCCAGTCTGTGGGTGTGACATGTCTTCACTGTTTATGTGGACAGCAAAGTCTTATCTGTCACTGTCTGTGTAATTTCATTCTGGAAATTACATTTTTCTCGTGTAGGAAGAATTGGTGACTTAATGGCATCTGGCAGTCTGTGACTAAGCACAGCTCTGACCCCAGGAAATGTAAGCATGAGGGTGAGAAGAAATCATTTGAGGAACTCTGTTGTGCATATAAAACAAACATCCTTATTCTTCAGAAATATACACTGAAATATTAGAGGTAAAGAGGCATAAATCTCCTAATTATTCTCAAATGGTTCAGAAAATAATAATATGGATGTATACTAATATGCGTATGTATGTTAATGTTGCATATGGAGAGAAGGAAAGGTGAGGATGGGAAGAAATTGGAGGGGGAGGTGAAGAGGACCAGTGATAAAGTAATGGAGCAAAGCATAAGGATTTGGTATACCTGGTTAACGGATATATTAAGTTCCTTGTATTGTGTGGCAATATCAACAACAAAAAAAAAAACAAGGAACAGTGGAAGCTCTCATAATTTTCTAGTACAAACTCAAAAGTAAAAAATAAAAAAAAGCCCTCATTCTGGAGTCTTGGGCTAGGTTTGCCCCAAAAGCAGACCCTGAGATAAAGACTTTGGAGCAAGTGATTTGACTTGGGAAGCGTTCCCAGGAAGCATTGGGAGCGGAGTGAGGGAGGAAGGCAAGAATGCCCGTGTGGAGCGCATTGGTAAGCAGGTCACTGCTGCAGGCCATGGGATCAGTTCTGCGGGGGCCCTCTGGACATGGTGGGTGGACTCACACCCTGCCCCTCAGAGGGGCGAGGATATTGCGCTTGTGTTTTCCAAGTCCTATTCCTCATTGGCTAATAGTAGTTTCCAAGAGATCCAACTCCCCAACTTCTACCCACCCAGCGCACTGGTGAGAGGAAGCCTCAGCCATGAAGCACAGATACTTGGAGTAGGTCCCCCGGTGGACCAGGAGCTGTGGCGAGATGGGGGTGAGCATGGCAGCAAGACTCCACTAGTGAGTGTGAGGTCTCAGGGGGCAGCTGGATCAGTCCTGGTTGCCTTTGCTGAGAGAAAACTAAGTAATTATTCAGTAGCCCCAGGCAGTCTTGCCTGCATTTTATTTTTGTGAGGAGTTCTGTTAATTGGTTGTCTCCTGTGGTGCTCAGAGAACAACTATAGCATGGACAGAGCAACCCAAGAACATCACCCCAGAAGAAGGGACTTCCGGTTTCTCTTTGTTTCACTCAAATGTGGAGTCCATCAGAATGCTGTAAGTCCTTGACAAGTTCATTGTCTGCTGAGCCCACGCTCAGAATGTCACTGAAGTACAGTAGCGCCTCTGGGGATACCCCTGAAATCGTGGAAAGCCTCAGCAAATGAACTCTGGCACTGAGGTGCCTCATACCTGCATGCAATGCATGACGTCACTTAGGATCGTGGTGTAAACACCTACCATGCCAAGTTCTGCATGGATTTCACAGGACACCTGTGCTCAAATTAAGAATAACAGAAATGTGCCCAAATGCAGGGATAGTCCTATAGGTCTGGTTATGCCATACCTCTGGTCTCTATAATCTCACCTTAGCATTGGACTTCATGCTAAGATACTAGTGTTGAATGTAGGAAAGCTGAAAGACTGGATCAGTCACATCCACTTTAATAAAGATGCTTAAGGTCATCTTCTTGAAAACAAAAAGTACTTGTCATGAGACATGCAGGCAACAGGATAAATTCCTAACATGGGAATATTTTACAAGTTCTTGATATATGTTGCCTGACCAACCTCTATAAAAGCTGTACCAATTTGTGCCCTCACCAGCATTATCAATTTAATAGGTAAAAATAACAATTAGTACCACAGACTTTTTTTTTTCAATCCTCACTTGAGAAGTGAGGATATTTTTTCCATTGATTTTTAGAGAGAGAGTGTGGAAGAGAGGAAGGGGGAGTAGGAGAGAGAGAGAAAGAGGTGGGGGGAGAGAGAGAGAGACAGACATAGGCATGAGAGAGACACTTCAATTGGTTCCCTCGTGCTGGTGCCACAACAGGGGACTAGGATGGAACTTGCAACCAAGGTACATGCCCTTGACTGGAAATTGAACCAGAACACCCTTCAGTCCACTGGCTAATACTCTAACCGCTGAGCCAAACCAGCCTGGGTGACCACCAACTATTTTAATTTGTAATTTCTTTACTCTTAGTAAATTTGAACTTTTTTCATGTGTTTATTGGAGTTTGCATTTTTTTCAGCCTGTTGTAATTTAGCATTTGTATTCATCTTTTACTTCTTGACTTACTAGATGTCGTCAGATAGTATTAAGGATGTTCACATGCTGTCATATATTAACATTATCTTAACTTTAAATTTATAGTTCATAGGAACTGTCATTTTTATAAGTCAAATCTTTGATCTTTTGCCTTGTGGCTTATTCTTCTGCTTTTACATACAAAGCATTGTCTCCCATCCCGAGGCCAGGTATTTGCCCATATTTTCTTCCAGTTATTTATTATCTTATTTACTTTCCCTTTATTTGTTCTACTGTGGGAAATCTTTGGACACCCATGTCATCCTAAGCAGCAATGTACTTTCATCACACAGGTTCAGGTAGTCGCTCCTGTGATGTTGCTGTAATCATAAAAAATGCATGGCGGGCTAGGCGGGCGTGTCAGCTGGCTTTGTACAAACATCGGGAAGATATCCACGAAGCCTAGCCTCTCACAGCAGCCAGAGTCCATTTATGCCTTGCTCTCACAGGCAAGAGGCCCCCTGAGGCATCTGACGTGGACCCTCGCAATCTGACCTGACACCAGGTCTTCAGGGCCCTGGGATAATTAGGGCCGGGACCACCCCGATGCGCTTCTTCCCGGCACCTCCTCTTGCAAACACGCGCTCCTCTCCTTGAGCCTCTGACAGCTGTGACCCTCTGCAGTGCAAGCAGGGCACCTGTTGAACTGACACGTATGCTCCGTGTCTCCTAACCATGTGCCCTAGGTGTGCTCCGCCAGGGGAGTGGATTGTTGGGAGTTGCTCTTTTAACTCCTGTGCCAAGAGATGCTGTTTTCCTGGAAGGAGACTCGCCTTGAGATGGTCTGTGCGTCCTTTTGGCTCAGATAAGTGCCCAGATCCCAGACAAACTGGGAGACGGGGAGAGTCTGACCCCGGATCTTCATCTGGCAGATCAGCACAGTCCTCTGATTGGCATCAGGGGACCATCGGCATTCCTGCGATCACATGCCAAGTTTTCTATGAATGCTAATTTGTACACATTTCTGAAGGAAGGTGTGAGAGAATTTTGTGACTCAGTAAGATTTAGGGAATTAGGAGGATTGACTGTAAACTCTTAAAGGGGTCGTTTATAAAAATCCTTATATTATGATTCCTATGTGGCTAGCAAGGATTGGGTGTTTTTCTGGATTTTTTTTTCAATAAGATGATAATGGATTCACAGAGAAGATTTCATTTATGAAATTTATGAGAAAATACCCAAATGCTAACTTTCTGTGCTGATGTACCTTCAGTATCAGAGTGGACGTGCGAGTTTCAGCGAGAAGCCTCATCGTGGCATCACACCTCTCAGTCCGCACATCATAGTGTGCGCGTGTCCTTCTGTCCCACCCCTGGCCTCCCTGCCTGCTTCTCGAGAGAACAAAACCTTCCCAGCAGGTCAATCCCAGAAAGCAGACCCCTGCCTGGGTACCCTCACTCCCCTCCCCTCATCACATCCACCCGTGCTGGCCTGCTTGAGCGTCAGAGGCCATTTGTGTGTTCGCCAAGGCTGCCTTCCCTGAATTTGAAACTAATATTCTGTTCCCACCCCCCCAGAAAGTAAAGAGGGTGGGGAGGGGGAGCTCTCAGGAGACTGAGTAGACAGCAATCTTTTTTTGGAACAAAAAGTACTGTGTCAATCCCACTTTAAATTATAGCAGCATAAGACCACAGGAAACCCAAAGAAAGTACAATATTAACAGTAAGCCATAGCCACCCTTGCCATATATAACTTGGATAAATACTCCATTTTATGTATGTGGGCTACGGTAACAGAGCTGTTCACGTGCCACTGGCAACCGTTGATATTTAAAAAGAAGAGAGACATTAGCTGCTGGTGGATGGCAAATGTGTTTTACTCTGTCTTGTTCTTAAAAGCTAAATGTCCTCAAGTACTGATCGAGGGCTAGAAATTTAAGGACTGATACATCTTTGTCCCATAATATGGATTTGTGGCTTCCTCTAGCCTTTTCTTGACCTTTTTGCCTAATGACGGAATATTAATAAGAGAAAGATGGTTTCATAAAACATCCTCTGAATGTGAATTTTTTTTTTTAACACAAGAGTCATTTCTGGTGGCTAAAGATGGAATGAGCTAACCTGGAACTCACAAACTGCTCACCGTCTCAGCCAAAGCAGGCTAAATGCTGAAAGGCATCCTTAAGTTGTCAAGAAGGTGGGGGGTCAAGCCATTAGGCCACAGAGTACAGCTGTCGGACCCCCTTTTGCAGTCTCCAAGGGACCGACCAAAGAAAATTCAGCAGAGAAAATATTTCAAGGAATCAACAGGGAGAGTAAAGCAAAAATAACCAGATGTCCCCAAAGACTCTCTTGGTATTAAGAAGAAGGCTAGCATAGACTAACGGGGTTTGGCTTTTATCAACCTACTCATAAAAGTCACTTGGCTCTTCGTTGAGAAGCACAGTTGGTACAATATGGAAAGGTTTTAAAGACCATTAATTTCTTGAAATGAAACAGCTGGCCTTATTGGCTATTAAATAATGAGCCAGATTCTCCCCAGTGCCTAAGTGTCTCTCTAGTAGTAAATTAGTCATTTAGGGAGGCGCATTAAGTCTTGAAGAAGAGGAGAGTTTGACTTCGTACGCTTGATGTGTGGGAGGAAAGTGGTAGGGAATCTGGCTGCCGCTGAGCCCAGAAAAGATGGAGACAGACTGGCATCTGATAGAAGGAAGTAACCCTGTGACTCGTGTTCGTGTGACAGGAGCTGAGAGGAGCTGAGGAAACTCGAGAAGCTGGATTGTGAGGGACATTTAATCTAGTGTTCTATCGCTGGATACGATCATGATGGTAGCGAGAGCTGACACTTTGTTGATTGATTCATTCATCCATTCCGTAAACTTTTAGTTGGACAGTCCTGTGTAGCTGTCACCGAGCGAGGCGATGAGAAAATATTCCTTACTGAAACGCCGCCTGTGTCTCCACAGCTTTACAGGCTAGGCTGGTGGCGTGGGTAAGGAGTGAAAGAGAGACAAATCAATAGAGATTGCAATGCAGAATATCAAGTGCTAAGCATTTTATATGCGCACGTTGAATCTGAGGTGAGGAAGAGGCAAGGCACGTAGGTAGTTGTGAAGCACCTGATGCAGCATGCCAAGAAGTTTGACTACTCAATAGCTCTCGGCCCCTGGAGGCGTTTAAAACCAGGGGATGGTTTGATCAGGCTGGCATTCTGGAAAAAAAAGCCCCCTGATAATTTTATGGAGAATTGATTATAAGGACGAGGCTGGAATCAGGAAAGACATGGGAAGCTGGTAATGTAATTCCTGTGGAAAAGACTGAGACCTGGCCTGAGGCTGTAACAGTGGGGAACACCAGGAAGGGAAGAAAGGTGTGACTATTAAGAAGATTTTCCTTGACCTGTCTTTTTTTTCCTTTAATATATTTTATTGATTTTTTTTACAGAGAAGAAGGGAGAAAGATAGAGAGTTAGAAACACTGATGAGAGAGAAACATCGATCAGCTGCCTTCTGCACACCCGCCACTGGGGATGTGCCCGCAACCAAGGTACATGCCTTTGACCGGAATTGAACCTGCGACCCTTCAGTCCACAGGCTGATGCTCTATCCACTGAACCAAACTGGTTTTGGCCACCTTGACATGTCTTGATGGCTGATTAGATGTGTGGTCCATGAGGGAAAAGTAATACGAATAAGTCTGGAGTCCAGAGCTTGGACACCTGGGTGGATGTAGGTGCCCTTCTCTTTGGTAGGTGATGAAGGAGGGGATGCAAGGTTTGACGGAAGGACCTGAGAAGCATGTTGGGAGGGCACATAGCGAACTAGAGTCACCCATGTGAACCTCCTAATGAGAGCTGAGAAGTTTACACCAAGAGAAAACAGGTTTATGAAGCTGCCTAATTACGAAAGTACAAATTGAATCCCTAAACAGTACAGTTGTGCCTCGAGATATGAGTTTAATTCGTTCTGTAACCTTGAGGCGTGGGAAATATGAGACGCTCGAGTCGTGGTAAACTGGTGGATCGTGTGCAGCCGGCCGATCCATGTGATTACTCCTATCTCAAAGGTTGTTTGTATTTCAAAGCAAAAATCGCTCGCTCGACTGCTCATATCTCAAAAATCTCGTATGTTAGGACACTCGTATCTCGAGGTACCACTGTATTTTGTTTTGCTTAGCTCTTCTGCAGAGGAGGGGATTTCAAAGATACAGATGTCTCCAAACTGAGACTATATTATTGCTCAAATAAGAAAAAAATCGTCTCTGGGAAAGCCACCTTCTTTTATCACCCAGCACATCAACAGTTAATAAAACATCAATATGACTATCAGGAAATTTACACTCTATGTAAGAAGTAGAAAATTGCACAGGTTGCAGACTAGGCAAATTAACAGTTCTTTCTCTGTCAGCACTTAAAATCTATACTGTGGTTTCTCTCTATAGTGTGGGGTGAAATGTGCCAACAAATTGGCTTAGATGATGTAAGTATCTGAAAATATGGAAGAAATTATATATATGGGGGAGAAAGGAGAAATTCTCATATATTAGAAGGTGTTGACAACTTCACCACAGAATAGCAAAAATGTCCTTAAAGATAAAACGCTTATTATTTCAGAGTTTCAGAAACCACAGTTGCGATGTTCTATTGTGTGCACAAAAGTCATTTTTAGAAAGAAAATTGACATCAAAGTACACTAAACCAGTAACCCTTGTGGCAGCGGCGTGATGAGAACCACATTCTTCGGGAATGTGAAAAGCATCAAATTAAAAGGGTGGAGAGTTCATGGGTTGCCTGAAGAGAACTTAGCAACGGCAGACAACAAACAGGACTAAACATGTCACTCAGCGAACGTTTTCTGCAAGGCAAGGTGTCATCGTGGTGCCAGTTGTGTTCCGGTTCCAGGGAAGAGGCTTCCAGCTGAATGGCCATGAAGAATCCCTAAGTTCCATGCGAGTCTTGTCATTGTTAGTCGCATGTTCCACTCCAGTAGATAGTAGCTCTTCTGGAATAATTCCCAAAAACACCTACAGCAACAGTCATCTGTTCGTCTCAGAGAGACATGCTGGTCATTCCGGGTAGTAAAGACCCCACTTTCCAGAACAGATTGGAGTCAATACAGACTCAGTGACTTAATGCTCTAACTTGGGGCCATGTCACATCAGTTTAACATGTTGCCTGAAACTTGAACAGGGCACAAAACCCTTCCTGTCACAGTTACATTAATGAGTTTAAATATGGGAATTCCTGGGCTAAAATGCATGTGATAATCTTATTCTTTTCTGGGTGGACAAGGAGAGGGAGCTAGAAGCTAGGGAAGCATTGGGACCCACAGGAGCTGTCAGTGGACAGAAGCCACTGAGGAGTAAAACAGAGTTAGCTTCCACAGACTTAAAAATAGAGATGTGGCTTCATCTGTCCAAAAAGAAGGGCACATCTGTCTTTTGTCCGTGGCCCATATTATGGGAGAAGGGAAAGCCACAGGCTGCCTCTTTAACTGTTCGCAGGCTCTGGCTAGAGCGAGGCATGCTCTACATCAGGATACATGCTTGAGTGGCCTGTTTGCAAATGTCAGTCAAAGCCAAGAAAAATGATTCTTTGAAGAAAATGTCTTTCTGACTTTTAGGCTTGAGATGGGACAAGGAAATAGAGGGAAAGAATGTAAGTAGGTACTAATTCAGATGATTTAACATAGTGTGGGTGATAGGTAATTTTTTTAAGAACAAAGCAAATGTACGTGGATTTTATATTTTATATTTTAATCCCATTGGAGCCAAATTGGAGAGAGAGAGAGAGAGAGAGAGAGAGAGAGAGAGAGAGAGAGAGAAGGGAAGGAAGGAGGGAGGAAGGAAGGAAAAAGAGGGAGGAAGGAAGGAAGGAAGGAAGGAAGGAAGGAAGGAAGGAAGGAAGAATTAGGGAGAGGGGAGGGAGAAAAAGAGGGAGGGGGAAAGTATGAGGAAGAACAAAGTAAAGCAGGTAGCTTATATTTGAATATTTGATGAGGGTAGCTTAAAGATAATGTTTGTGAAGGCTTTTGCTGCTGTTATTGTTCCCCTGAGACCACAAACACATGGAAATTAATATTCTTCTTCTAGGATCTTACTATGTTAGCAGCATCTCCAAGTGCTATGCGGGGCAAATGCTTTAAGGCCCTTGGTTTTGCAGGTACCCAGGTAACTTCCTGGGTACCTGACCTATCTTGTGGGTTGGTTCAGAGCCACCCATTGTTTTGGAGAAAAAGAAAGATGATTATTTTTATGGGCTCTTCTTTGACATTTATTCTTAAACATTGATTAGAATAATTCTGATAGGAAGCAGTCGAGGTGCAGGCAGATATCTTACCTTTCAGCTTTGTTGGTGCAAATTTAGGGGCCGCCTCACTGGATTGTTCTTCCTCAATGACCATATACTCCCATATTAGAGTTTCATTAGTACCAATTCCTTCAAAGCAAGAGTTTTAACTTCCTTGTCGACTTGATAACCATATGCATTCCAAGAACAAGATGCCCCCAAAGCAAGACCATTCTCTTGCATGAGTTTGTGACATCCAAAAATTAGGACAGGCATATCTATAATCCTTTATTCACCCTGGCATCTGTGCAGAGCGCTGCAGATCAATTATTGGAAAGTGCATCTGCGGATGAAGATAGGTCTACTATAAAACATAAGGCATATACCCCTATAAGACAGATTGAATAATATAAACCAGAATCCCATGAATGGATGATAAAAGCAGAATCACAAGAAAAACAGTATGACATGGGGTGTCAAATGGAGTGGCCCCGAGTCCCAGAGCCCACCTTTCAAGGAGCCATGATAACGCCCAGATTATTTATTATATAATAATTAAGCGATTTAACTTTGTAATAAGTCTAAATCTGTATCATTTTTTAAAAATATATTTTATTGATTTTTCACAGAGAGGAAGGGAGAGGGATAAAAAGTCAGAAACATCGATGAGAGAGAGACATCAATCAGCCGCCTCCTGCACACCCCACACTGGAGATGTGCCCGCAAGCAAGGTACATGCCCCCGACCGAAATCGAACCCAGGACCTTTCAGTCCGCAGGCCGATGCTCTATCCACTGAGCCAAACTGGTCTCGGGCAAATCTGTATCATTTTTGCATGGATTCTTGCATTGACAAAGCCTCTCAATTTATTATTTGGGGGAGCGTTTTTAGCTCATCTGCCTAAGTAGGAAGTATTAGCTTCTTGAAGGTAAGGACTATGTCTTGAACTTTGCGGTATCCCCTGCAGTAGCAGCTGGAGCATAAATACTTGGTAAATACATGGTGGGGCAAACATGGGTTTACGGTTCTTCATATGGAAACGAATACAATAATTAATAAATAATAATACAAGAATAAACTCTGTGTTTCACATACTCACAACTGTAAGCCTACACTTGCCCCACTTGGCATTTGCGGTTTTCTTTTTCAAATTGATTATAATGAGCTGTGTTATGATCATGTTTATGTGCTGCAAGTAACATGATCAACTAAATAAAATGTCAAACTGTAAATATTCCCACAAAACACTGAGATTTTTGAAGCTGTAAGAAAACATAATCTCTTCCTAGCATTCTAATCATTCATTTTTGCAAGACCTGAGTTCTCTTTTCCAAACAGTAATGTAATTTGTTATTCTTATATCTAGTTGTTCAGAAACTACATTGCAAGTGGGGGGTGCGGGGGACGGAGGAAGGGGGAGGCAGAGATCAAGTTAAAGTGACCCATGTCAAAAAGTAGGTGCTCCGTAGTTTTTCCTGGCACCTCTTGTCCCCTCCCCTGAGAACAAGTAACCCGAGTACCTTCCATGAGCAGTTGGAAAGTTCTAAAAAAAGTGGAAGGGGCAGTGTCCCTAAAGGGGGGTCCTGATGCCACAAGGAAGGCAGTCATGGTTGGGAACCAGCACACACCAGATGCTGCCAAGTGGTCGGGGACTTTGTGTGAATGGATAACGGGTTTACCTTCACTCCCCAGCAGAGGTGGGACCCAGCCAGCACCCTTCAAACCAATTTCACAGATCACGCTTTGTGGCAGAAAATTGGTTTATGCGCCCATCCCCTTGGGGAGGCCAGCCTTCCAAGGTTTAGGTTGGTGCCTTTGCTATGACGGGGACAGCTAAGGAGTGATTCCTTTTCCTGTAATTGAAATGACAGCATATTTTTCCACAGATTAATTTCAAATTACCCATGTTTACATCCTTTCATCAAGATGATGACAACAGCACAGATAATTTTCTGCCCTGTTCTTTTGGGTTTTGGTTTTTGTGTGTGTTTAGACTATTAATAGCCGATGGACTCTTGACATGTGTTGCCTCACATAGCAGAAGTTTTACTTAACATAAAACTTAAGACTGCTTACCAATTGTATTCTTAATTTTTTTTACCTTTTTTATTAATGTATTACATGTGTACATATCTTCCTATTGTACCCCCCAAACCTCACTCCCATGCATGCCCTCACCCCCCAGTGTCTGTGTTCATTGGTTATGCTTATATGCATGCATACAAGTCCTTCGGTTGATCTCTTATCTACCCCACCTCTCCCTAACCTTCCTGCTGTAGTTTCACAGTCTGTTTGATGCTTTACTGCCTCTGTATCTATCTTCTTGTCCATCAGTTTATAATGTTCTTTATTATCCATAAATGAGTGAGATCATGTGGTATTTTTCTTTCATTGACTGGCTTATTTCACTTAGCATAATGCTCTCCAGTTCCATCTAGGTTGCTGTAAATGGTAAGAATTCCTTCTTTTATGGCAGCATAGTATTCCATTGTGTAGATGTACCACGGTTTTCTGATCCACTCATCTGCTGACGAGCACCTAGGCTGTTTCTAAATCTTAGCTATGGTAAATTGTGCTGCTATGAACATAGGGGTGCATATGTCCTTTCTGATTGGTGTTTCTAGTTTCTTGGGATATATTCCTAGGAGTGGGATTACTGGGTCAAAGGGGAAGTCCATTTTTAGTTTTTTGAGGAAACTCCATACTGTTCTCCACAGTGGCTGCACCAATCTGCATTCCCACCAGTAGTGCAAGAGGGTTCCTTTTTCTCTGCATCCTCGAAAATACTTGTCATTTGTTGATTTGTTGATGATTGCTATTCTGACAGGTATGAGATGGAATCGCATTGTCATTTTGATTTGCATCTCTCGGATAATTAATGACTTTGAGCATGTTTTCATGTGTCTCTTGGCCTTCCTTCTGTGTTCTTTCCAAAGGATTCTATTTAGGTCCATTGCCCATTTTTTTATTGCATCATTTTCTTCCTTTTATTATATTGTATAAGTTGTCTGTAGATGTTGGAGATTAAACCTTTATCCATGATAACATTTGCACATATGTTCTCCAATACAGTGGGCTTTCTTGTTGTTGTTGTGTTTTGTTTTGTTTTTATGGTTTCTTTTGCTGTGAAAAGCTTTTTATTTTGATGTAGTTCCATTTGTTTATTTTCTCTTTAGTTTTCATTGCCCTAGGAGCAGTATCAGTGAAGAACTTCCTTCGGCCTATGTCTGAGATTTTGCTGCCTATGGATTCCTCTAGTATTTTTATGGTTTCCCATCATATGTTTAAGTCCTGTACCTATTTGGAGTTTATTTTTGTGTATGGTGTAAGTTGGTGGTCTAGTTTTATTTTTATTTTTTGCATGTATCTGTCCAATTTTCCCAACACCATTTATTGAAGAGACTGTCTTGACTCCATTGTATGTTCATGCCTCCTTTGTCAAATATTAATTGAGCATAGTGGTTTGTGTTGCTATCTGGATCCATATATTCCATTGGTCTATATGTCTGTTCTTGTGCCAGTCCCAGGCTGTTTTGAGAACAGTGGCTTTGTAATACAGCTTGAAATCTGCTATTAAGATCCCATCTATTTTATTCTTCTTTCTCAGGATTGCTGTGACTATTCAGGGTCTTTTTTTTGTTCAGGATGAATCTTTGGAGAGTTCTTTCTAAGTCTGTGAAATATGTCATTGTTATTTTAATGGGGAGTGCATTGAAGCTATAGATTGCTTTAAGTAGTATGGACATTTTAATGATGTTGATTCTCCCAATCTGTATCCTTAAGTATTTTTAACCTTGATTTGGTCTCATGATAAAATAAGTAGGGAATAAGATTTAAATTGTGGATTCTTCCTGTGAACTTGAAGATGACGCTTTCATAAAGAGATGTGTCCCCTACATTATAGCTCAGCCTGAAATAAAGGCCTTCTTCCTGGGAGAAATAGTCTGAAACATGAGTACTTGCAAGATGTGTTCATCTGTGAACTTTTACCAATTAGAATTGGCTCCATACTTAAGAGTCTTTAATAATGTCTGTTAAGCAGCATTTTAGCTCATTTTTATAACATAGTCGGGTTTGGTGATTTATCTTCAACATTAAACGTAATAAATTTAGATCTTTTTTTCAAGAACAAGGCGCAGCATCTCTGAATCGCCCATTTTATCAGAGCACTCTGGAAGGTTCTGTGTCTCACTGTCACTCACGGCCATAATAAAACAGGCTGCTCCCGTCTTTCGCTTGATGTCTGTGATAATGGGAAGGACACTGTTGCAGAGGGTGTGCTGATATTTGTTCCTGGTGGAGAATTTGGGTCCGTGACCAGAGGGTGGGCTGAGAACATGCATCAATGACTTCCGTCTCAGATTTGGTACCCAAAGCTATGCTAATGCCTATGTTTTAATTATCCATAAATTCAAGGAATACGTTTCAGTGTCTAAAAAAGAGGAGTTTAACTGTCTCACTCTACATGATCAGAGTTGGTGAAAGAATTAATCACAAAGAATGGGACTTAGAAGTGTAAATGGTTCTACTAATGATGGTCATGTAAGAAAGATTAAAAACCTTCCTATTTTTCAACCATTCCAGATAGCTGCTTCATTCTTCATTTGTTGAATCGTGGGAAGGCAGAGGACAGCAAAATCTCTTGGGGAAAAAAGTTACTCAGATTCAAAAATAATTATAGTAGCCTTCTTTAGAATTATCATAAGTTCAACTCTATTTCATACTGAAAGTTTCTTATAAGTAACTGATTGCAATCTATATATATATATATATATATATATATATATACACAAAAGCCTAATATGCTAGATGTTCCTCTACCCGTCCAACCTGTCACTATGACATGCACTGACTACCAGAGGGTAGATGCTCAATGCAGGAGCTGCCAAGCTACAGTAACTTGGCAGCGGTGGTTCTTGGGTGACACACCCCAAAACCAGAGAGGAGGGAGCCCAATTCCTCTCAGGGCTGTGTGATTCCACCTTCAGCCATGGGTTCTGTTGTTGCTGGGGCATGTGGGCCCAGATCTGGTTTACTGCACACTTGCATTTGCGTTCTACACCTTGAACAATAGCAACTTTGCAGAGTGCCCTCTTGCACTCCAGATCTCCTCAGGGGATGTCAGAGAGCCAGTTTCAATCTGATCCCCTCAGGACAGGCCAAGGGACCCACCTGCTGGAGGGACCCCCCGCTCATTCTGCAGACATTATAGAGAGACTTCAGGAGGTTGGCTTCAGGGCGTGACCAACCTGGGTCACCCAGTCTTGCCCTGCTGGCACATTAATTTCCTTTCAATGTGCATGAATCTATGCACCAGGTCACTAGTCTAAGTATAAAATACTTGGATATTTTTGGAAATATATACATTAAATTGAGAAAATGCTCATATTGCAAGCATTTGCACAGGGTTGAGAATTTAATAGTTTCTATTAAAGACACTTGAACAGTCTAAAAATTTGATTTTTGTAGAATTCAAAGATGGCAGAAGAAGTCATAATTCTCTCTATCAGGCACATAAAAGTTATCTGTTGTGGGGTGGGCTTGGAGCTTATCTACAGCCTGGCTGTGACCCGGTCCCCAGATGTGGAAGGTGGTCCTGCTGTCTTCATTTCTGGTTTCCACTGGGAAACAACTAAAGACGAAGACAGGGGTGAGCCCGCCCCAGTCCATCCCTCACGCAGGCAGGCCCCAGTCTCAAACAGGCTGTGTTCTGGAACCTGGCGTGCATTTCTCCTATAAAGGATGTTCTGCCCCGTGAGCAGGTTGCCAGGCTAGCAACTTCAAAGCCTGCTTATCCCATTACACAACTGAAGCGCTGTCCACATGAAAACTGTTTTTAAATATTGTTGCTATGGGGCATCTGACACATTCGCTGCTCACTCACACTACCCTGCCTTCTGGAGTAGCTAAGCACACTGGAGTCTGAGCACAAAAATGAGAAGTCCTGGAGGAGAACAGAATAAAGAAACATTGCTTTGAAGAATACCATTACAGTGCTGGTAATTAAAGCAGAAACATATAAAATTGAATAAGAAGTCCTGTGTTGTCTATGTTAATAATTGTGCTTGAGAAAAAGCAGGTTCAATCAGAGGAAGATGAGGACATAGCTGGAAGCTGTTGTTGAGGTTCTGAGAGAGGCAGCTGGCCTCTTTCCAAGTAGATGGCTCTGCTTCCTTCGGTATATTTTTTTTGTCCTAAAAAATCCTATAGAGTAATCTAGATTAGTGCCTTTTCCTCAAGTATTGTTGGCAATGGAACAAAGAGCAAATATAGCTAAAAGAAACAAAGACTGTTTTTTCTTGAGGTATCTGGGGAGGTGTGGGAGGGAGGAGGAAGAAGTAGGGGTCTATTAAATAAAGTGGTGGTGGTGGTGTTGCCTCTGATGGAATTAATCGGGATGTTTAGTATTGACACCCAGAAGAACACTGAGCATGCTCAGTTCTCTTGATGACTGACACAGGATAAAACAAGAGAGAAAGCCGGAGGAAGAAATACTGTAGCCAGCAGTTTCTTGTGACAACTGGTACAAGGAGGCACAGACAGAGGACAGCTGGATTGTCGAACTGACTATTCTCAGAGTAGTCAAGAAAGGAATAAAAAGTGGGCCACTGTTTATGGGGACCAGGGAGTGGGCCGTGAGTGTAGGTGTGAAATCTATAACCTAACTGGGTAAAAATATACTTGTTACATAAAAGTGTGCATGATTGGCTGTTCTTGATTCAGAGAAAGGGCATTCTCCACGTTCTCCAGGGTTTTTTTCTCTGATATGAAAGGTAGAGCATTACATCTGGCTTTGAGCCTTTGTTTAACCAGTTCTCAGGTAATGCCTGTGTCATGAGCTTGAAGTCTACTGGGAATGTTGGGGAATCAGAGATATGCACATGAGATGGCTGCACTCAGAACTGCTCTGAGTGCATAGCAATGATGACAAAGGAATTAGGAGACATTGGAAACCAGATGCAAAGAAGTTAGTCCTCTCCCTCCTCCAAAGCACTATGTGTCTATATATACATACATATGTACCCACAAGTGTATGTGTATGATAGATGTATACTATTCTGGGATAATTTGAAAATAAATACCATGATAAAAGTCATGATGATGGTGGGAGTGAGAAGGAGGATGGTAGCAACTGATATGCATTGAGTGCTTGTGCTAGGCACTGTTCTAAAGTGTTTTACTTATAGTGAAGATAGAATGATTCACCCCATTCAATCTTCACCATAAGTGTATCACCTCGCTACTATGGTTTCTCTACTTTATAGTGAAATAAAAATAACTAATTGAATATCTTGCCAGATTTTAGTTCAGTGATTCCCATATGCAACCAAGATGAGTCATGCTTTCTGTTAAAACCATCTGAAAACCACAGTCATGTGGAATAAACACAGGTCTGCCACCATCTTGCGTCCACTCCCTTTTTCTTGCCCTCAGTGCCCCATTTCCACCTCCCCATCCAATGCTAGCTACCCCTCTTCTAGCCCTGTCTACACACCTTATGCCTGTCACTCCCAAACCTAGCCCAACACGCTCCTGCTACACCATAACACAGAGTTGGGGGCAGACTTTCAACATTCTCTTTTCTTAACTGGCAATTCTTATTATGAAGAATCATATTAACCGATGGCAACCCTAGGACACTAAATGGCATTTTTATATGTTTTTCTTTGAAAGCTGATTTTGCAAATATTCAGGAAAGTGCTTAAAGGTTAGAAATTTCAATAGAACCACAATGGAAAGCAATTCTTTGTTGATCTATACTTTCCAATATCGTAGCTCCTACCACATGGTATTTTCAATCACTTAAAAAGTGACTGGCCCGAATGAGAATGTGCTTTAAGTGTAAAATACACAGTGGGCTTCAAAGATTTAGTATAACCACCTCCAAAAATGTAAAAAAAAATCTTATTAGTAACTTTTATATTGCTAACATGTTGAACAGATTATATATATTAAATAATATAAATTATGTCTGACCAGTGTTACTCAGTGGTTGAGCATTGACCTATGAACCAAGATTCACTGGTTCAATTCCTGATCAGGGCACATGCCCAGATTGAGGGCTGGATCTCCAGTAGGGGATGTGCAGGAGGCAGCTGGTCAATGATTCTCTCGTATCACTGATGTTTCTTTCCCTCTCCCTTCCTCTCTGAAATCAATGAGAACATATTTTAAATTAAATAATAGAAGTTGTTAAATTCCGTTTCACCTATTCCATTTTACTTTTTAACGTGGCTACTAGGACAGTTGTGGTGAAATAGGTGAGTTTCCCTCTCTTCTAAAAGGAAGAGACTGTACACACAGAGTGGTGGGAGCCTCTGCAGCACCACCCCTGGTTAAGCCAAGGGCTCGCGCTCAACCCCGAGCCTTCTTTTCTGGAAAACACTCTCTTTGTGGTGCCCCCGAAATTGTGCATAATTCCAGGCACACCTGGATTTCTGGATAATTGCACCCACAAGTGGCTACATGCAGGCACAATTAGGTGCTTGCAACTTGTTTGAAGGCACAGGTGTCTAATTGCACCCACAAATGGCCATTTGGCAGGCACTACTCGTTGCGCACACAGCTGATTATGGGCAGAAAATGGCAACAACCAAAAAGCAGGCCTGGGGAGCAGCAGCGTGCAAACAGACCCCAGGTAAGCCTGCTGCCTCGGCGTGATCACGCCTCTCCTTGGGTCCTTTCCGTGGCATGCCCACGGAGGTGTTTATGGCGAGAGGCAGAGCTGGAATGCGCAGGCCGGGAGATGAAAATGTGCGTGCCCCGTTGCACACGGCGAATGCTGTCTTGGGCTTTTAAGTAAATTGGGGCTAACAAAACCCACATTGTCCACCTGAGCAGCCTTAAAGTGCATGCCGCCCTGCTGGGACCGCCTGTTTATAATGGCTGAGAATGATGGAGTGTGTGAGAATCCTCAGGGACCATTTGGTAAATAGCCGCGTTTAAAGGGTTAATCCAACCTAATGAATCATTTAGTGGGGATGCCAAGGCCAGAGTGGTAGCCTCAGGAAGACTCCCCAGGCATTTATTGAAATGGGGGTGGGGGGTGCGGGGGGCAGGTAGAGGGGAGCGAGGCCAGCCTGGAGGCCCGGAGCTGTCGGACGGGCCAGCATCTGCAGGCGGGGAGTAATTGATAGCCCGGCTCTCCTAACAGCTGCAACAACAAGGCGGGACATGGGACACGCTCCCTTACACAGATTCCAGTGTCCCGGAGAAAAGTGGGGAGACGCGGGGGGCTGCCCCTTCAACCTTTAGGGCAAGTACCAGGAGTGAGAAGTCTGTGTTCTCTCCCCCCTGGTGTTTCAGGGGCGGCTCTGCACCGCGTGTTCAGCAGTGCGGTGGCCTCTTGCAGAAAGCGAGCCCCATCAGCGCTGTTGACCAGAAGTCTCAACCTGCAGGCCACGGTAGAGTTGGTGCCCATGGAAATCCACACCGTTTCTTCATCAGAGGCCCATGTGGGCAAAACAGAGGGCCTGGTATTGGTTTCTGAGGTCTGGGAAGGCTCCTTGGACAAGTTGGGGGGAATTCAAACTACATAAGCCAGACTCGGTTTTGGGGGGACAGGAAAAGGGTTCTCTGCAAAGGAGCGATGGCTTTCGTGGTGTGTATTCATTTGCAATATAAGTGAGTTCGTGATTTACCCACCTTGACAAATCCCCTGTCTTGGATCTTCACGTCCCTCTGTGTCTGCTCTTTATTTACGACCATAGCTGCCTATTCTTGAATGGCAATGCTCTTGTAATAAATCTCCACAAAGAGCCAATTCCCAGTTCAAGTTACTGCGGCTGAACACGGAGAAGAGGCTGAAAGACACGCATTGATTGTCCTCTTTTATAACCTCGGTGACGGGCTCAGCTCTGAGCTGCTTCCATCTGGACTAGACTGCAGCTCAGCCTCATGTCAGCTTACTAGAGTTGCTTTATGTAGAAGGCTGTTATTCAGTACGCTTTTCTCGGCTGGTGCCTAATAGCCAAGGAGGGATGATGAGAGAACACTGAAGAATTTTCTTCACCTATATAGTTCAGCTCATGATTCCTCCTTCTTCCTTCCTTCCTTCCTTTCTTCCTTTCTTTTTTTTTATATAGTGTATTGATTTTTCACAGGAAGGGGAAGGGATAGAAAGCCAGAAATACCGATAAGAGAGAGACATCAATCAGCCACCTCCTGCATGCCCCCTACTGGGGATGTGCCTGAAACCAATGTACATGCCCTTGACTGGAATCGAACCTGGGACCTTTCAGTCCCCAGGCCGACACTCTATCCACTGAGCCAAACCGGTTTCGGCTTTCTCTCTCTCTCTCTCCCTCTCTTTCTCTCCCTCTCCCTCTCTCTCTCTCTCTCTC